>VXAA01006240.1:279035-312215 GCA_013399115.1 Anseranas semipalmata | reverse complement strand
TTTTTTTTTTTTTCCCTCTTCTCTCTTGTAGTTGGTGTAGTAACAATGAAGTAAAAAGATACCTGGAAGGCAAGAGACAAGCTATCAGGTAAACACGGAGAAATTTTATGCAGACGGGAGAGACTTTAGGGTTGCTTTTTTCTCTCAGTATTTTTTTCTAAAGGGTGTTTTGAAGAACATAGTATTAGTCCTGTTTTATTGAATGGCTAAGACGTTAGGGGATAAGCAAAGAGATTTTGGAATTTTATAAGGGAAATGAAATATTGTTCAAGTTAGTAGATTTTAAAGTCAAAGTGAAATATTATTTAGGCTGATCTGCAGTAAGCAGAAGCCATGGCATTTCTTCTTGCATTTTCTTTAGTACTTTCCAGTTTAAAAAAGTGTTCTTTTGCAAGCACATGTATATAACTTTTGTTGAAAAATACTAAGTGCTGAAGATCTTCTTAAATTATCTGTTTAAATAATAAAAATTATTCAATAAAATGAACACTGAGTCATGAAGAAAATGTTGCTTTTCACACAAATTTCTATTTGCGAAACAATTACATTAAATGTTTTATGAATTCAAAGTACAGTAGGGTTTGAGTTTGGAGTATTTTCTTTTTGAAGGCTGGTTAAAAATAGAGGTCATCAGTTATCCAGATAATTATAAATGTAAATTAGGTTCCCAGTGCTGTCATTAAAAACATATCCCCACATTTTACTCTCCTTTGCACATTACATAAAGTCACTTTCAATATTGTATGTGCAATAAGGCTAAGTGACAAAAACTAATCACTTCAGCTGTTAAATACCAGGCTATTAACAGAATCTTATGCAGTAGAATACTTTTGATTGCATAATTAGTTTCCTGTTGTGTGTGATTGAGATTTTTTTACACTTGTTCCTTTTGATGATTCTTAACTCAGATTGTGTCTAACTTGGTGATCTTTTCCACTCTCAGCATGTTCTAATACATTGCTTATTACTAATCTCTGTTTACATTGGGGTATTAATGTGTATTATTCGTAGAGACAAAGATTATTGAAATGTATAGTATCTGCAAACAAAAAAAAATTAACTTGGCATTGGAACTTTATTTCTAAGGATATAAATATTTGGTATTAAATAGGTGCTTTTCATTGCATGAACGTTTCATTCTGTTCAAGATACAAGTTGCTAAGTTGGAGAGAGACTATTTTCCATTCAATATTAGTGACAGCAGGAAAATGCAAAGCAAACTGATAAGGGATCAGAACAAATATTTTTGTACCTGGAGTGACCTTATTGTGAGGTGTTGCTAAAAGCATATATATGGCATGTTTTTCTGTCTCTTTGCCTATGTTTATTCTCAAATCCATTAAAAAAAAATACAACTGTCCAAGAAAACTGGAGGTGGTCTAATTGATATTGTGTGTTCCTTTTTTATGAGCTGCCACTTAGTGTTTGAGTGGCAGGGAAGAGAAAAACTAAAAATTTAATTATTGGCAGATGCTGTGTAGATGACTTAAGAAAATATGATTGTGCTTGAAATCACTGTGTATTGCTTGTTAAACTTTGAGTGGTTAATTTGATTGATTGTTTCATTCTAGCTATGCAAGAGAATCCAACAAGTTAATAGACCTTCCAGATGACTACAGCTGCCTCATTAACCAAGCATCTAATTTCTCGTAAGTTGTATGCAGTTATAGTGAGGACCCCTAAAGTCTTCTGCTGCTTTTGATGAACTGGAAAACCTCTAACGTAAAAGTTTCACAAAAACTGTTTATAGAATCATGGAGTTAATGGCGAGTACTGAGTGTCATCTTTTCCAGCAAAAACAGTGTATTTCAGTGAAATAGGAATTGCAAGGATCTGTATAAATGTAAATAAAAGTTAACTGCATAAATGTTCTAAAAAACCTTTTGAATATTTTTACGATGTAAAGATGATACATACAATAGAATTTTTTTTTTTGCTTAATAAAAGGTGTCCAAAATCAGGTGGTGATAAAAGCAGAGCTCCAACGTTGTGCCTTGTGTGTGGGACCATGCTATGTTCTCAGAGTTACTGTTGTCAAACTGAATTAGAAGGAGAAGATGTTGGAGCCTGTACTGCACATACATACACTTGTGGTTCTGGAGTGGGCATATTCCTTAGGTAAGGAACTGAATACTTCTGCTTATATTGCTAGGTTAGACATGCGTGTGTATGTGAAATGAATAATTCTCTAAATGTGATTGTAGGGGTGTTTTTTGTTTGTTAATAACAGTTGCCTAAAAACTAGAGTATATTCATCCTCCTCTCCATCTTTGAAGATGGAAAATTCAAATTTCATCTTGAAGTGGATTTGTTTTCTCTGTGTTAGTTTATTTCCACTCAAGTATTAAAAAACAAGGAAAATTCCTTGACCGTTTTCTTTTGTTGTTGTTGGAAAATATGAAAGTTTATTTTAGTTGTCTTCCTGCACAATTAATCTACAATTCTCTTGGCAGCATTGGATTGTTTGTAACATGGCAGTAATTATCTCACAGGTCATTACATACATACAAGGAAAGGTTAGATAATACCTATTTTCACTTTGGCAAAGATTAGTGAGAAGTGAAATTGGTTTATTTTCTTGTGGTTGTGTGGAGTACTTTACACAGATTGTAAATAATATACAACTGTTACTAAGGAGTTATAACAGGAAGATCTTTATTTAAAAAAAAATAAGATCTTTATTTAAAAAAAAGTACCTTTAAAAATCTGCACATGCAGGCTACACAGAATGAAAGTAGTTGAGAACTGGAAAAACAGTATCTGTAAAAGTATGAGAAACTATGTGCCTAAAAATCAATAGGTAAAATCTTCTCTGTGTTTCTCTTTAGAGTACGAGAATGTCAGGTGCTATTTTTAGCTGGAAAAACAAAGGGCTGCTTTTATCCTCCTCCTTATCTTGATGACTATGGAGAGACAGACCAGGGGCTCCGGTAAATATTTTTAAAAATAAATTCTAAAGACAGGAGTTCTAATGCCTTCTGGCTTGTAAAATATACTTTGTATGCTACCTTTTTATTTTAATAAATATTATAGGTATTATTATATTTTGACATCTGTTACATCTAATATCTTCAAACATTATAATGCTAGTATGTGTTTTTATGTTAAAAGTTGGTGGAAGATCTTTCCTGAGTTATAAACAATTGTCTTGAAGTGTAAAAACTTAAATAATTTTTAGCATTTATGAAGTTGCCTAGAAAATAGAGCTGAAAATTGTATACGTATATAGAGTATTTATTTGTATCATCTGTGCTAATGTAATACTAAGTGAAAATAATATAGTTTGTCTTCTGTCTCTGCTTCCTGTGACAATAGTTTGGGGACTTGATATTGCTTACACTTGCTACTTCTGAAATTTGTCAAAATCATAGAACATGAGCTGGTTCAGCATGGAAAGATTGCTGAAAACCTCTGTTCAGACTTCTGTGAACTGTATGTGAGATTGCCAAAAGCTGGAGGGAACCCCTGAGCAGTAAGGGTGGGAGAACAGACCAGGTAGCATTCCAGTTTACTAATTAAAATATCTGTTGGTTTCTTCTGTCAAGACAATAGTGTTAAAGGGTTATCTCCATATTTTGTGTTGCACCTGAGTCTTTGTGCTTAGTTGCAGTGTTTTATCATTTCTGATGGGTATTATCTCCTTTTCAGACGCGGAAATCCATTACATCTGTGCAAAGAACGATTTAAAAAGATTCAAAAGCTCTGGCAGCAGCACAGTATCACAGAGGAAATTGGACATGCACAAGAAGCAAATCAAACGCTAGTTGGCATTGATTGGCAGCATTTATAATGGTTATCTGCTGAAGACTGGAACTTTATTAAGACTTTTGTAACTCAATAAGCTTTTCAAAGGAGGGATTAGGAAAAAGGTCTGAGAAAATAAAATAAACCCAGTCCTTTTATTTAATCTTTGTTTTACAATGTATTTCATAAAGATACCAGTTAACATTAACCAAGTAAACTTCTTTCTATGTAAGCAAGTTTTATTAGTCATATAATTTGCACTGTGCTTCCTTCACAGAAACCTCTTGGGTTATAAACCTGGGCAAATGAACTTGAGTTTCTGATAGAAAAGAATGACTCTTTTTGGAAGTCTGACTATGTTTTTTCTTATAAACTACAAGAGAAAAAGACTGCTGAAACAGAAACTAGATAGAGCACAATTACAGATTGTGTTTTGCCCCTTGCTAGTAATCTGAGCCGTTTTATTTATTATTCTGCATTTTAATACTTAAGCTGTGTGTACATGCAATGGAATGAAGTAAGGAAGCAAATAATGTAGCAAATGGATGTTTCTGTCTGCATCAGTGGATAATTCACTCTTACACTTGGTTTATCTAAAATGATTGTCATTTGTACTCTCGCAGCTTTCTTGCTTCCGGTTGTTTTTTAACTAAAAAAAATCCTAACACTAGCTTTATGAGTAAAATAATTTAATTTAAAGCTTTTTCCAGAGCATTGCACTCCTTAGAATTATGTAGTTTGTAATTTGAATTTAGCTGGGAAACCCTTTCACGTCAATTATGTGATTGGTTATAGGTATTCAGGGGTTGACATTGTGCTTTAGAAGATATTTTAAGAAAACGCCAACGCGTAAAAATGTAACGAAAGCTAATTTTATGTTAATTTGCAGAAGCACAGAGGATGTTTTCTTCACTTATGTTAAGAGTCAACTTTTAAGGTGCAAATCCTATCTACTTCATGTTGCAGATGAGCTGAATGGTTTCCTCTGGCTTTGAAGGGCCACAATCACACTGCCCACATTTTTGCATCTGTTCATTTTTTCTGTTGTACCATCAAGTATATTTACTTTTTGGCTTGATTTAAAGCTCTGTAAAGATGTTTGCATATAGTATATTTTATAAATATATTCTATAACTGCGCAGATTTGCACTTGATATGAGGGTGCCTGAAGGCAGTGAGTTTTCTAGTTGTATGTAATTAGACCACCAAGGTGTCTCTAAAAAGTGACATTATGCTTATTGATTTAAAATAAAATCCATTACCTTTATCTCTCCTATCTTCTGACAAGTTAGTAATATCTTAATTTACATAGTTCTGTTCCTTAATAATCTGTGATTCTTTTAGGTACGTCTTATTTTCTGACTACATCTTCAGCCCAGATAAGCAATCCCTTTACTGTCTGCTGTGTCTTCAGTTACACTTGGTGTGACTGGATTGTTTCTATTTTTACAGATTTAATGCTTCAGACAAATTTTGTATTTTCATGGTGTACAGGTCAATTTTTCAAACATTCACTAACAGTCTTGAGTGAAGATATGAAATATGAAATAAAGAAACTTGACAATGTTGATTCCTTTTTCTTGAAAACAACAGCCTACTCTAATCTCTACTACCTGTTGTAGATGTAATCTTATATCTATTGTTGTCACTTCTTGTGAAGAGACATGCACAAGTTGCACAAAAAAAAATGGCATTAGTGCTTCATCTTTGCCTTCCCCTACTTAAGCTGGTTAATATATCAACGGTTTTTTGTGCACGGTACTTAAAAATCACACTTTTTTTGGTGATGTTACTGTTCCTTCGCAGAGAGTCTTTCTTTTAAGCTATATGCCACAGTTTTAGATAATGTGCAACTGCACTGAAAAATTCCTTTTCCCTGTAAACATATTAAAAAGATAATTGATGGTTCTGACAGATTTCTCTGTGCAAAACAAAATACTGACAGCAAGAAGGATTTTTTTTTCTTTGGAATCAGTCGAAGACTCTGAGATTGATTAGGTTGGTAAAATTATGACCGCAAATAATTGCAAAGTACACCAGTTGTTTTTTTTTGTAAGCTTAGTCATTCTTTACTCGAGACTTCTACTTTCTGATTTGTTTTGCATGTATTTGTTAATTGTAATAATATTTATATATAATGTTGTTTCAGTACCAGGGAAATAATATCTGTAATAAATTGGGTATAACTTTAATATTTGCAGATTACATGTACAGTCTAGAATGTATTGTGCGTTTGGGGGGAAAAAAGAACAAACCAAACAAACATAAAATCCCTAAACCAGAAAACCATCACAATAGAAAACAAAAAGCTGGAAGCATCAAATAAATGCTTTTGGCAATGAAGTTAAATAAATTATTTTTAAATGTTGTTTTTAGAATCTTGCTGACATTTTTCCTTCAAGTGTGTCACCTTTGAATCGCAAGCTAACAAATACCTGGATGTGCAACATCTGCAATTCCCCGGCTAAAAATTTAAGATGATTATATTATTAGTGTCATTTACTTCAGTCAGCTAAACCTTTCTTGACCTCTACCAAAAAGTCTAATCATCTTTTTAAAGGATTGTAAATTGTAGTTTATAAAGTGGTGAGGGTTGAGGTTGACATCAGTGATGGTTTTTTCCTGTGTTCATATTTCAAGATAACACTTCATACTTTCCCTAATCTGCCATAGGAGGCTCTTTCTTACTTCGGTGGAAGTGCATGACCAAGATAACACCTGATGCCTTCTGACTTGTGCCAAGAACCAGTGCTCCTCACAGCTCTCTAACTATTTCATCTGTGATGCTACTGGGAATTAATTGGCTGAGATGCAGTGCTGCTAGCTCGTGGATTCTCGGCATATTTCCATCTTCAACTCTCCCCAGTCCCCTACAGCTTCCATCTGTGTCTATCAAAGTAGTCTTCATGGTGGTAACGGAGCAAGTCAGATTTGAGCCTCATTTTCCACTCTAGCATTGGGAACGACCTGTGCTGAAGGATTCAGCATTGCTACGCTGTGTGGTTAACTTCTTCTATTAGGAGAGCAGACATCAGCTGTCTGGCCACCCAGGCATTCCAGTTCTGTGCTTGTACTTCTGATGTGAAGCCATACCGGCTCTCAGGCTCTGGGCTCGGCATCTCACTTAAGTGTATTTCGTTTTTATCTAGGACTTGAATGTGTGGAGGAGAAGCAGCATGTTTGACCTACTGTGAAAGTATCTTCACCACAAAATCTGTTATTTCCCATTTTGGAAGATGCCTCTCTCCTTCAGTAATTTAATCTCTAAACAAGTCAACTTGTTTTGGAGTATTTTATGGCTAGAATATAACAACAGTAAGAGGCCTGGCACGTACCACACACTAAAACCTCATTTTCTCCGTCTTGCGACCAAAGTGCAGATCAGCTTCTGAGAAGGCAGCAGTGCTGTGGCCTTGTTGGAGCTCAGGCTTCCTGGTCTGGATGTAAACACGTTTATCAGTATTTACCATTTTATCACTGTTAGTCACATCCCTGTTTATTACTACAGGCCATTCTTTTAATCCTTGCGTGATTATTTCTCCTGCCATTTCATGCGTGTGCATTTCTATTCATACTTCATTCATAGCAATTTTAACATTTCTTCTACGAATCTTTGTACCGAGTATAAAAAGTGCTTCGCACATTCTTATCTTGAAGCTGTTACATATTCATACTCTGTTTTTCTACTCTTCTGCCACCTTTTCCCCTTTCCTGGCATGCAAATGTTAGATGCCCAAATCTTTTATCTTTGTGTCTTGATGGAGAGATTTGTCAAATGCTCTTCTTGTGGAGGAGAAAAAGGAGAGTTTCTGCAGTGCACCAGGTGTAGGAGCTAAGAAATAGCAAGTACTGATCTTCGTCTCCATGACAGCAATGATTAAATGTTATTTTCATCAGTTTGTGAATATATATTTCCACAGACTCTTTCCAGATAGCATGAGCTTGGAGGTGGTAAGTTTTCTGGCTTGTCCTTTGCGTAGGATCGTTGAATGAAAGCCAGGCTTGCTAGTGAGCACCAGGCCGGGTGGGACAGCTGAGCTCAGGTTGGTAATGACATCTGTGCAGACCACTGTGGGGTGCTTTAGTGACTTACAAAAACAAGGTACATCGCTTTGAAATCAACCGTGTTTTGAGGAATAGCATGTGGAATATTTCTGTACTTGCAATACTCTGAACATGGAGGATGCTAAAACACTTTAATAAATTGCAGAAAAGGTTATTTAAAAATAGCGAAGACAAGGAGATCAGCAATATGTTAGCTGATGTAATTCACTGGTGTCCTCTAATCAGATGCCTGCATGAAGGAGAGTAATGTTTACACCCCATAAAGGCAGCTCCGAGGAGCCTGCATTTTGTTGCGGTGATCATATCAGAGTCTTTTAGAGTGTACAGTTCAGCACAAGTACACTAGAGGTAAAAAAAAAACTGCAGTAATTGTTGGGCATCCATTTAATGCTGTTAACTAGTCAGGCATCTCATCTGTGCATATTTTAAACCTTTAAATATCAAACTTTGGTAATACATAAAATACTATGGTAGCTGAAAGCTCAGACCATTGCATGAACTCTGAAACAAACTGCTTTGTGTTGTATTTTATTTTTCTGTATACTACTTCATAATGTAAGCTTTAAGCTCCCCTCCATCCTTACTACCTGCTTGAACAGGATGGAGCTGAAACCAAGGAATTTTTATTTTTTTTTATTTTTATTTTTCTTAACAGAGCGGTAAATGCGATAGCAACGTGTATGCCCATTGGCACATGCAGCGGTCAGCCGGGATGCTAGGGGGTAGCTGCTGTTACTATCAATGTATAGGAGATGTTTTAGAAAACAAACGTTTCTGTGTGGTTAGCATTTCAAAGGGCTGAACGGATGGGGGATAAAGGTTATGTGGGAGCTGGGAGGTGCCCCGTCCAAAGAGAGCAAAGCCAAGAGCAAGCGCGGTCGCTCCCTTGCTGGCTCGCAGCTCGTGCAAGGGGCCCGGGGCTGGAGCAGCAGTGGCTGGAGCCAAAGGAGTGGGGTTGCTCCCTCTTCTCATGCCTTCAGTATCTGCTTGTAGCTCCTTGCCAGTGACGCAGCTGTAAAATCCTTCAGAAGGGTGTGTGCCACCAGGAGCGTGTCCCTGCGTGAGCAGCACTCGGGCCAAGTGCTAGAGGTTGCCATGAAAGAGGGGACGGAGTCATTTTGTCCTGCTGGAGTTGGGGACGTGCTGTGGTAGTGAGCAGCAGAAACCTGTCTGAAATCTGGGCATACCAGCGTGAGCCTCCTCCCCAGCTAAATGCTTCCTGAAATGATTTTAATTCATTTTTAACATCACATAATTGCAAGACTAAAAGTACTTAAAAAAAAAAAAAAAAAAAAAAAAAAGACAACTGGAGAATAAATTTTAGGTCCTAATGTAAAATTCTGGGGTTAAAACAAAAAATGCTGCCATGATTTACTTAAAGTATTAAGTAAGCATTACAACATATATTAAGCAGAATCAGTGTTTCTTCTGCTCTTAAGTTATTTAATTAATGAAAGGTTCATTCACATGAACTTGTAAATTCATCTTATCCTTGTTTGTATTTTGCACCTGTGTGTTTTATCATCTTTAGTTTGTTATTTGTGCCAAAGCATGGGTGTAAATAGGTAAACTCGCACCCATTTGAAAAACCATTTGCCTAAGGCAGAGCTGTGCTCTCCTCCAAAAAGGTTACTTCGGCTGGGAAGGCTGAAAGCAATTCTTCACAGGCAAGCTTTGCATTTTGGGTCTGTGCATGTCTTGGAACAGGTAAATTCAGGAGTGACCTGCCCTGTTTGCATGTGCTGATGCACTGCCTGCGGAGGGAGCTTGGTGCAGCAACTCTTTGACATTAAATTCTCTGTCGTTGCATATTTTGAAACGAGTTCAAAAAGATTGACATCTTTCATCAAGAACTAAACTTCATTTTCATCCTCTTAACGAGGTAGTCCACCAGGTAGGGAACTGTGCGCCTCAGGCTTAATGCTTCCCAGTGTGCTGTTGGGAACCAGTGCTTTGGTCTCCTTTCCCTGTCCCTCGCTGAGGCTGTGCCTCAGTGACCCCTGGGTTTCTGACTTGCGATGCTCGACCCCGTTGTTGCCTGGGAGCGCAGCGTCAAGCTGCGGAGGCTGGACTGCCCGTTGAGGAGGTATGAATGTAACCGGGCGGTGGGCTGCAGGCCTGCCGTTTGATCCCTGTTTTGCTGAGTTTTCCTGCGACGTCTGATTCCTACACTAGCCTGGAAAAATTGGCTTTGAGAACAAACGTAATGAGCTTAATAGATGACCTTTATGTTCACTGAGCATTCTCCTTTATGGTAGGAACAGGTTGGTCGGGCAGGGCTCGTTCCGTGCGTGTTCGTGTGCGCGGCTTTATACAGGCCCGGCCCGTCAGAGGCCCGGCCCGTCACCGCACGCGAGCTGGGGCTGTGAGATGGCGGCGGGTGCCCGGGGCAGCGCGCACACTGTGGGGAACCCACGGAGCCAAGCTGGGGGCCGGTGCTTCCTGCAGCTCTCCCACCTCACAAACGCGCTTCAGGGCAAAATTCAGTGGTATCTGCGAAGTGACGTGGGATCATCAAAAGCAGGTGCTCAAAGAGGGCGGTGTTTTAGTGCGGTGTTTTACTACTTCAGTGTTTCAGTCGGTTACCCAACGCTATAGATCCAATATCATAATAAAATAAAAATAAAAAATGTTTCCTGTGTGCAGCGCTTCAGATTTCATTGAGATAGCTGTGTTCCTGTTACCAGAAATAAATTTTCCTAAGCCTTTGTCTCCTGCAGGGTGCTGTTACCACATGACACCATTCTATTTTTCTGGCCTTATCTCTTAATTAACTAATCTCTAATAATGCTCTTTACTTTTTTTTTTTGAATAAGCATTTGTGATCCGTCCCCATTTACATTGATTGTAACAGCAATGCTTTTTTTTTTTTTTTTAAATGAACAAACATGTCAGGTGAAAATAAATAGTTTTGCTGGGATCCCATTTTCTTTCTATCAGCCTTGAAAGCCTTCCCTGACCACTAGTTAGTGTGTGATACCCACGAGCCTGATATAGCCCTCCCATGCTGTGTGCATGCATTTGTCTGGCATTATAAAATGTCCAAGCTCATGTAATGCATGGAGGCTAATCTCATCAATTGTATTAAGGCTACTTAGGAATTAATAGCTTTAAGGAAGCTGTTTATATTTTCTCCTTTAAAGCATTTAATGAATGTTCTCTGTCCATTCAGACAAATGTCACCATAGCTGCTTTTCCTGTGCAGCCATACATTTGAAAAAATAAATGGTATTTCTCAATGGTTGGCACTTCAAGGCCTTGGGTTGTCTCTCAGGTCTGGGTGCTTGGGTTTAAGCCAGTAATCCATATGGAGGTACCTAAAAAGAAGTGGCCTGGTTTGTATGAGTTAAGCTCACATCCTTCTGAAGTTTATTAGTTTGAAAATCAGGGCACTGCTCTGGAAGTTCTTGGGTTGCTTCAGGCCAGCAGGTCTGACTACGTGAGCTTTAGGTGCAAATTTAAAATTATAGCAATGCTTTCTTTGGAACGTCTGTTGCAAGTTAGAATTAAATGGGGCTAAAAAAAGGTTTATAAACCCAGTTTCACTGATTGCCACAGATCCTGAGGATGGCAGTGATTTCAGTTGTTGAGCACTTCTACAAGTCAAGGCCTCTGAAGATGACGTAATTCTTGCATCCTGCAAGAGGATACTCTAAAATGGTCTACCACGTTCTGTTTCTAGTCAGAGGAAAATGATTTAAGAGTCTGCACACCTTGAGCTTCTCTTGGCAGATGAGAAGAGGAAGTTTTGCTTTCTCTCAGAGCCGTTTATAGAGGTGAAAAGCTTCCCCATAGCAACGCATAAAATGGGTCAGAAAATGAATTCAGAAGCAAAAAGTCAGCAGTAATGCAAATTAAATAAATCTGTATTAAATTGTATGTATTTAAACATTTTCTTTAAAGAACACATTTCTTTACTTGCAGTATAATTTTTAATACCTAAACTTACATTTGCAGGCAGCAGAGATATCTTTATCTAGAACAGCATTTGCCATGTCACAAGAAAATGTATTTAATATTGGATGAATGATATATTACATGTAATATGTTACAAAGCAATCATATTACAATCCTGTAATAATCATGAGATGTTACAAAGATCTTCATTAACCAGGAGGCTTTATTTTAGACAGCATTAGCATACATACTATTCATTCTTACTTGCATGAAACCCCAATTCCAGTATTGTTCTTCCTAAACGTGTCTCAGGTGGTCTCTCTAGCCAAGATACAAAATGACACCATTGCTCTTGGTATTGGCTTCTCCAAGGTGGTCTTGAAAGAATAATTTGACAATTTGTTATGTCTCTCTAGCAACAGACTGAATAGAATAGAGACCACAAATAAGTGGAGAGTCCTGTCTAAAGTAATGGCCTCAGCCCAGTTTCTAGGACAGCAATAAATCTAGATCTTTCTTTGAAAAAACTGATGTCTGGTCAAGTAACCCGTGTGGATCACAGCGCACTGAAGCCTTGCAAGGAAAAACTGTAATCCTTGTAACGCATCCCCTATTTGTAATGTATTTCCTCCAAAAAGCTCTTCTCAGATGAATGTGGCCATGTCACATGCCACTCAAAACCCTGTTGTTCTCTCACGGACCAGCTGAGCTGCGCAGCTGGCTGTATGGCTTTCTGACGGAGAAGAAAGCATCTGCTCTGTTTTACCTGGTTCTGCTGTGCAGAGTTTCCCTCAGCAAAGCAATCAATGATAGGCTGTGGTGAATAGCAAGTTGGCTTTTACGTTGGTGCCCTCGTTCTCGTTGCTCTTACATACGCTAGGACAGAGTTGACTTTGCTTTTTTTCTTCCTTTTTGTAACTAAAAGTAAAAGCTGTGATCAGCTTTAAAAATAAAAATAAAATAAAATCAAAGGGTGCCATAAATACCCGTCAAAATCAAGCCTTGGGTGCAGGTGGCCTGGAACAGCCTGGCCATTGGGATGTAGACTATGGCTTGATGTACGGACACATTCCTGTCTGTCCTGCTGGGGACTGGTCTGCCCATCCTAGGAGGGGTTGCTTATCGGTTTGAACAAAAGCCAGAGGAGCTGCAATTCTGCAGTGCTGCTGGGGCAAGTGCACAAGTGATTAAAAATGAAAACTAATGAGCTGTGCAATGATGAAGCAGCTGCAAACATTGCTTTGTTTGAAGACTGGCCACTGGCCAGGTGGACAGGACCTGCTGAGAAAACTCTCCCAGGTACACCACAGGGAAGTAGAGGTTTTGCACAGCTGAACAATAAATAAGCATGGAGCCTGGCTCTTAGCTGAGGGACGGAGATGTCAGGGTCGGTGTGTGGAACAGGCGAGGGTTTGCTCTCTCTGGTTTCTTTCCCTTTACCTGAGCTTATCTGGCAGCTGCAGAAAGACACAAGATGATGCTCTGCTCCTTTACTGGAGGCTGTGCACCACAGCAAACTTTCCACATTTTATTGCAACTTTATATATTAAAACAAGACCCTCCAGCTACGAGCAATGTTTGCAGAGATGCAGCATATGCAAAATGTACCTTTCCTTTGACTTAAAAGATATAACAACAAGTACCATGCCACTGATGAAGGAAATGTTGCAAAATTTGCACACTGGGGACTGATTTAAACTTACTTTTCCCTGGCCTCAAAGTTTGAGGCTTGAAGTACTTGCAGATGAATGGTATCCATTTGCTAGGACCCTGGAAAATATTTAAAGTGTTAGTTCTAAGTATCTTTTTTTCTTCTTTTTCTTTTTTTTCTTTTTTTTCTTTTTTTTCTTATTTTAAAAGTAGTTGGGCTTGAATACCCTGGAGAAAGCTATGAGATTTACGTACTTTTAAAAACGTCCAGAATAGCCATAACTGGCACATACTCATAGCATTGATTCCACCCACTACAAGAGGAATCTTCTAAGCTTCTGCTTGTTTGAGTACAAGGTGAAGCATAAGTCTACTATACACTCATTCAGGATATACTGGCTGAAAAAAAAATGAGAAACAAAACCGATAAATCTTACCTTGGTGTTGTTTTCATACTTGTTCTGTTTCATTAAGTTACAATTTTTGCTTAGTACACAAGTTCTCAGTATAAGTTTGCATTTTGTTCTATTATGTACATCTTAAGAATACAGCAGAAAATACCATTGCTCAGCACATTAACAAAAAAAAAATCACATTATATGAGAGGTTTGTCAAAATACTAAGTTATATACAATTCTGGAAATCATTCTTCCTTTGACTTCTAACATGTTACTCTCCAGAAAACCAAGTTGTTTGTCTTTAAAAGTTAAAGTACGCAGAGTACGCTGATAAACCAACTTGAGGAAAAAATGCTAACATTTCAAAGTTTAATTTCAAAATAAGATGGAATGGATCAGTGTGATGCCAGCAATTTTTTATTTTTATTTTTATTTTTAAAACTAACTGTCCCTGATAAGGGAACAGGTGAGTATTGCAAGTCCTACTGGGGTCATTTTTCCCCAGAAGTTATGAATATGGTGTACTCATAAAGTGGATAAATGCATTATCCCAAGGTGCACTATGCTGTATACTCCCATATATATATATATATATATATATATATAAAAAAAGCATGTGTAGAAATGTGTATTCTGATGGTTGATGCACAGCTTTTAAACAGTAGGTATTCACAGTCCTCAGTTTTTTCATTCCTCTTTGATAAAAGTCCACATCACTTAGAAGCTCAACTGACCGTTGTGATGGCTGGAGTCTTCCCAGCTTCTTCTCCTTCAGCCCCTTCGGCGCCTGATTCCACCTGATTGAACTTACCAATCTTTTTCAAGCTCTCCAATGCAGACTTCAGAGTGTCCTTCAGGCTGTTCTCTAGAATCCACCCTTCACTTTCACACTCGGGGTCTTCAGGATTTGGGATGCTTTCCAGAGAGGTGTGCAAAAGACGCAAGCCAACCATCACGGATGTCTGCACCATGCAATGGAAAAGACAGAGACCATCAGGAAAAGCTTCTGCATCTTCGCTGAGCTCTGCTATCAGCAGAGCAGTGCTTGCCCCGCCAAAGCTGTGTTAGCTCTGCGAGTCCATCTGCTTTCTGCATCCAGCATCTGGGCCAGCGGTGTGAGCAGAACACCAGGGAAATATGGTGCGCCTGCCCGCTGGGACAGGGAATTAGCAACGATTTATGGAGTAAGTATGTGCTGTCAAACAGCAGGTTTGTGTGGCCATGTGCACAAGAGGGCTTTTTACCTACTGGCTCACTAAGTTGGCACCTCCTGAGACATTTTAATGATACCCCTGCTCCTGTGCACTAGATGTCCATAATGCTGTTCATGTGTGCAACATCATCCTCTGCCACCCTGCCTCCAGAGAATGTTTTTAGTCAGTCTCCTGTTTTCTAACACCGTTGAGAACAATCTGACTTCCAGCTGTGTGGTTCTTATGAAGAAAATCATAGAATATCCCAAGTTGGTTGGAACCCACAAGGATCATCATCAAAGAAAAGGCAGTGCCCAAAAGAGCCAGCTTGATGAAGTGATAGAGCAAGTGGTCAGGATGGGGCAGCAATAAGATAAGTCTTTTGTGCACTAGGTAAAGATAGAGACCATTTACTGTCATTAACAACCTCATAGGATTTGTTCTGTAAGGGATGGATGATGCCTCTGTTATCCTATCCAAATTCCCAAGGAAATTGTTACGTCTGGTCTTCCTAAACCCTAATGGCTTTAAAGAGGTTGGCATCCATGTGTTACTTACCTGGTGGCACCTCTGAGAGCTGCCCTGGACCTGCAAGGTGCTGCTCGCTATTAGGCTTTTGAACAACAGATGGAGGAAACTTGCAAAGTGCCTCAGGTAGCTGGGTAGATTTGAAGTTGGGATTCAGGCACATAGTGTGGCCAATTGCAAAATTCACATCTGACTTTTGGACTCATTTGAAACATGGGACTGCTCAAGCATGTGCTTCTGTGGATTATTCATTAGCCTGTTTACCCTGGTCATCCTGCCTGTGTATGATCAATGTCTCCAAACTCTTGGAGGACTAAAGCTACCATTGGTTATCCTCAACATTTTCAGATGTTGATTTTCTATCTTCACGCAAGGCCAGAAAGGGAAAAACATTGGTCAAACAAACTTAATCAAATACTTCAATATCTAAAGGCAACTTCTCATCCTGTTTAACATAGGAACACATGGCTCTTGACTCCTTGGTCCTCAAAAAATGTTCTCATGGACCCTGAATCTGGAAATAGTCTCATTTTGTTGTGGACCTACCTAATACTACAATGACTTAAACCAATTGAAGCACCACTCTATAAAGCTCACAAGAAGTGATAAATCACATCACACCAGTCTCAGGATTTATAGCGTTTGACGTCTTCCTTTCACTCTGAGCCCCACTTTTCCTGCTCTCGGTCCTGGGACTAATAATATCTTTCATAACAATGGTTATTGCAGGTAAAGATTAATATATTAATAGGACCGGACCTAAAAGATGATCTCCATGTTGCTCTCTACCTGTGCCACCTCACTGTATGTCAGCAGTAGCTTTTTCTTGTGACTGACTTACTAAGTCCCACTGTTTGACAGCAAAATTAGCTGTACTCTCAGTCTCTAAGTCACTAAAAATGGTCTTGCTTTAAAGAGGAAGATGCTTGTGTTCAAGGGAGCAGCTGATCTGCCCTTGGATGTGATTCTGTGGCATTTTCTCTCAGTTTAAGACTTCCTTTTCTTAAAAGTCCTACTCAGAAAGATTTTTGAGTCCCTGGGCATAAGAGGCTTGCTAAAAGCACTACTAAATGCTCAGGCTCTCATCACCTCCTCTGACCTAAGCCTGCCTTCTCTGCCAGATGAGAAGAGGGTCCAGGAAGTTTGAGACAACTATCTGGTAAATTAATCTGTTTCCCATGTGATAGCACATGGCCTTGGACCATCAGTTTTGCTGAAGTAATTTATGTTGTAAATTATTTATCCCAAACCTTCAATGCAGGCAGCTTTTCAATAGTCCCATCTCTTTCCATTTGCAAGTCCTGGCTAGGACACTTAGAGCTGCATGCAACAAACAGATCACATTATCAGAGAAATTATGAATGGCAGCTGGACTTGATTGCAACCTCAAAAATGCCTCAGCATGCTTCAGCTTTGTAGAGACCCTTTGAGTTGACCTAAGTCTGTAGAAATATTTTGAGGAACCTTGATGGGCTTGAGAAATGGGCTGACAGGAATCTCACGAAATTCAACAAGGAGATGTGCAAAGTCCTGCACCTGGGAAGGAACAACCCTAGACACCAGCACAGGCTGGCGATCTGCCTTCTGGAAAGCAGCTCTGCAGAAAAGGACCTGGGGGTCCTGCTGGTCACCAAGTTGAACGTGAGTCAGCAATGTGCCCTTGTGTCAAGAAAGGCTAACAGTTTCACGAGCTGCATTAGGCAAAGTATTGCCAGCAGGTTGAGGGAAGTGATCCTTTCCCCTCCACTTAGCATTGGTGAGGCCACACCTGGAGTGCTGGGTTCAGTTCTGGGCTCCCTAGTACAAGAGAGACACAGACACACTGGAGAGAGTCCAACGTAGGGCTGTGAAGACGACTGAGGGACTGTAGCACCTCTCTTGTGAGAAAAGGCTGAGAGAGCTGGGACTGCTCAGCCTGGAGAAGGCTGTGAGGGATCTTACCAATGTATATAAATACCTGAAGGGAGGGTGCAAAGACAGAGCCAGGCTCTTTTCAGTGTTGCCCAGTGCCATTTTTGCTGTCATTTTACAGCAACTTTAGAGTGGCAGGAAGAACAAGCCTGTGACATTTTCTCAGGGCTGGGAGGGCTCAGTATGTCTGGATCTGGTGCATCCCCCTGCACCGCAGCATGCTTAGCCCCTCGATCTATGCCAGCAGAACATACTCGGTGTCCTCCAGGCTGGTCTCTGCTCCCCTGCTGCCTGTGGACTGGTTTTGAAGGGTGTCATTTCTAGTGCTGAGTTCCCCCCTGGCTCACGATGTGCTGTGCACATCCCACTCGTGCTCTGTGCCTCTCCTGGGCTCCCACCTTCTGGAGCTCAGCACTGAGCTCCCTCTGTGGTGCCACACATGAGATGGATCTCAGGGTCTCACCACTGTGGTGGCTGCGACCTGTCGAGCACCACACGTTTATACAGGCCAAGGCCCTGGCGCGGCTGGAGAACCAGCTGCTGTCCTCCCACCCTTGCCTTTGAAAGGCCCTGTTCCAGCTCCCAGTTTCCTCTTCACTGGCTGAGGCAGGTCATGAAGATGGCCGGGCTTGCTCTGCTTGACCTTCTGCAGCCAAGCCCATCTGTTTGCCAGGGTTTAGCCTGAGGCGGCTTAGCCAGGGCACGGTGTGATCTTTTTTTGTCACCCTCATGACTTATTGTCACTCCAGGGAAGCCTACAGCTTTGCTAGTAAAAGCAGTGTGCAGATAATAATATATTTCCAGAAAATATGACAGACTGCATTTTTTTTTTTTTCAAATAGAAGTCCTAATACTTCAAAACAGGTTTGTGTAGAATCTTGAGGCCCAATCAGCCTTCCCAGCGGTGCCCCAGCGACTCGGGACACGAAGGTGACAGTGCTGAGGAGAGTTCCCCTCGGGGCCCTGCCCTGCTCCCACCCCGTGCTGCCCCTGGCCCAGCTGCGGGCAGAGCCCTTGCAGGCCCCGTGGTGGTTTTGACCACACAGGAGGTGCCGATGGCTCTGGCTTGCTCCAGTCCCAGACGCAAAGCGACATGGGACACGCTTTTGTCTTTGCATTTTTCCGTAACTTCTCAGCAAGATGGCTAAAAAGGGAAATATGGCGTGCAGGGCCCACAGTCCCACTCCCGCTGTGTCGCACCCCGGTGAGGCTGAAGCCTGACCTTCACCAGGAGCCTGGGCCTCTGCTGTGCTGCTGCTCCGTACAAAATCGTTTTCTACCCTGACTGCAATTTAAAGAAAGTGGTTGTGTTCCAAGGGAGGCTAAATTGATGTCTGCTTCCTCCCTTTAAAGTTTCACTTAAAAGCAGAGGGAGTTTGAGACCCAAATCTGGACTTGTTATTGTAGAATATCAGGCAAGTCATAAATATCTGGGAGGGCCAATTAATATAACCTGGGATTGCAAATGCTTGTGGGACTTCTTTAAAGCTTTGCCCTGAGAGTCCTCTGATTACCTGAAAAAAAAAAAAAAAACCCCCCCTTTTTTTTCAAAAAAAAAAAAAAAAAAAAGAGAAGGAAAAAGAGGAGAAGATCATATATCTCATTACTCCACAGGCTGAAAACACTATCAGGGTGTAATTTGAAAAGTTAGAAATGAAATGTTGTATTTTTATCGCTGCTATTAATGTTAATGTATCGCTGTCACTGCTCTCCCAGAAGGCAGCAGAGGTATGTTATGAGCTCCTACTCACGATTTTTCACAGCTGGCATTAGTATTTCTGTGCAATTTTCCCCTGAGTTTTTGAATCTCCTTCTGATTTTCACATATAGCTGAAATTGCCCTCTCCTCAAGGACTCGACATTTCAATCTGTGCTGAGGCAGGCACCAAGCCTTCTCTCTGTTTTCTGACCAGAATAACTATGGGTAGGTAGGACATCTATCAGGTGTGCAGAGTAGTTATTTTTACAATAACAGAACATGAAGTAACTTCGTGATGGTTTTCTTTTCCCTCTCAGCTCACAGATTATTTGGGTAGGTGTTTGTTTTTTAAAAAAGCATGTTCCTCCCTGGAAGGATGTAGACCAGTGCTTGCAACAAAACGCAGTGCATCTTTTTTTATTTGTGTTTATCTAAATTTTGAAAAAGCCAGCCAAATCATTTCAGATAGGTGATGCTGTTGGGCAGGAGCCGTTTCCAGTGTCAGAAGCAGCCTGCTTCGCTCTGCACCCCGCAGCGACCCTTCCTTTCCATTCCCTTCCCTTGTGCCTCCCAGCCCTCACGCGCCAGCCCTCGTGCCACTTCCAGCCCACGCTCCCTTCGCATTAGCTCTGATTAAGCACCACAGGGAGGAAACTGGCTGTCTCTTAAGGGCAGAGGGACATGTTTTTCTCACATCAAACGAACAGTATTTTAGCAGCAAAGCTTCGGGTTATGGTGCCTACGTCTGCACTGGGCAGTATTTGCACCTGTCTACATACACATTGGGGCTTCTGGAAGCAAACTAAAATACAATTAGCCTATCTCCTTTGCCTAAACCCCTTTTTGTGACCAAAAACATTGGTGGAGCTGATGGAGAACCTTAAACCAAATGCTGATCTGAAGCTGGACACTGCGTGTGTCTTATTTTTATCACTGCATAAACCCCTTAATTCCACCTTCTGTCCCACAAATTGCTGCCGTCTTTTTCTGATGCACTGCTCTGAGTACTTTCTATTCCCCACTAGTGGTGACCCAGGTAGAAATAATGCACCTGGAGGGCTGAGCTCTTGCACTCCCCATTCAGCACTCTGCATCGGGCACAGAGCTGGTCCTTTTGTTCCCCTTGCTGTGGGGACACTTGAGGCCCTGGCAGGACTTGCTCTGGTTCTGTAACCTCAGCCCCCTCCCGGGCTTCCCATCTCCAGCCTGGGACCTTCCAGGCCTGCTGCAGGTGTCCACTGCTGTATGGGAGTTCCCAGCAACAGAACAGTGGTGGATGATTGATGTATTTTAAGCGGATTTTTAAGTCAGAAGCAGACGTTGGAAACGTCTGGCAAAGCCAGAGCTTTGGCAAAGCGGGACAAAGGGGAGAGCGTGCCCTGCCGACAGGTTACCTCAAAAAGCCAGACGAGGAGGACGACGGCGCCCATGGAGCTCATCATGCTGCTGTAGTAGTGCAGGAGGGCTTCCCGGCAGCCGCGGCCCCAGAGGTTGAGCTCCTCCGTCTGGTAGTCGTAGCTGTAGTGAGCTGAGTTGTTGGTGACCTGGTACTGGATGCAGGGCCTCGGGGAGCTGGGGTTGCAGCAGCTGAAGGGGACGCCGTCAACCAGGTACCGTCCATCCACGTTGCTTTTGATTCGACTGCATGCAGGCAAGGGCAGAAGGACGCATCAATACATACGCACACATACAGATACACTGGAGCGAACTTGAACAAGGAAGGAACCAAATGCAACGCAGGTTTTCCACAGTGCTTCCTGGCTGTGCAACTTCTCTGCATCCCCTGTTTACACAGCGGCATTCCTCCTGGGTGGGTTTCCTCCCTGAAATCCTTTTCTATGTCAAGGCTGTACTCAATCTATAAGTAACTCCTCTTTATGGACATAAACCCTCTCAAGTAACTTCTTCAAATAATTTAATTTTTAAGAAAAGTAGAGAGAAAGTTCATGAAAGGCAGTCAGAAAAGAGTGATCACAGCATAGCTAGGGTGGAAGGACTGCTGGAGGTGACCCGACCTTGGAAAAGGACCCACAACAGCCTTAGGACCTGCCATAAACAGCTAAACTATTGATCCAGCAAATCTAGTATCTTCTCTTTGGTGACAATAGCTCCAGGAAGGGGCTACGCAGTTATTCTTGGCTTGGTAGCTTAGCCAGTACTTAAAACATGAAATGTGCTTCAGCAACAAGATGTTCAGAAATTCCTGAAGTCCTTGCAGGAGCTTCCCAACTATAATTTGAGACCGTGGTTGCTCTCAATAAATAGCTGTTTAGTCTGGTGCCTTATCAAGATGTTTAGAGATATTTAGAATGCAAGTAGTTCCACTGGGACTGCAGAAGAAAACTATAGTAAGAGCACTGTAACTCTAATAAATACCATTTTGCTTAGAAAAATGTACAGAATGGAGAGCCCCAGTGATTTAGAAAGGCAAAAAATAAAATAAAAAAAAAAATCTGAGAGTCACTTGTAACTTTTAATATGAGTATTTTGAAGTTGTGTTATAGAGTTGTGTTTTGCCATCACGGTTGATGGCAAAAGCCTGGTGAAGCAAAATTCCACTTTGCAATCATGACCTAAATACATCTAAATGCCAAATGCAGTTCAGGTTTTATCTCTAGATGTAAAGCATGCTCTGAGTTGGGTCTAATTTCCATTCATGTGTAAATGCTCCACCAGATTCAGAGAGATTGGATCAGGCCTTCATTCCACGAATAATATAAAAATTGCATTGCAGAGGATGGACTCCCACCTTCCCTGGAATTAATTACTTTGCTACTGACTTGAAAGGGGCCAGAATATCCCACCAGTAATGTGAACAGAGTTTGTGCCTCACCATGTAGTTCAAACCTTGAATTCACTCATTAACATCCATTTGTGAATTTTTAATGCCCTATTTCCTATTTCAGCAGCACAAAGAAATTGCCGTGAGTCTCAGTCCCAAATAAGACATCGTTTATTAAGGACAATATAACCTTGTTTTCCCCCTATGCTTTGTCCTTCGACTGCTGCTGGATTAAGTTACAGCTCTCAAATCTCCATATAATGCTGGCAAGGTGAACTTATTATGTTTTCAAGTAGTTATTTATACCCACAGGCATACCTTCACAACACAAATACTCCCTTATTAAATAGTGAATGTATCTGTTATAACCCTGCAGTGCAATAGGTTAACCCTGTAAGAGTTTTCATTATATTGTCCTAGTTGAGAACTGTAAAAATAAGCAGACCACCCAGCTAGTCAAAACAATATGCAGAGTGGCACACAAATGAAATAGCATTTACACAGTCAAGCAGGGATCCCATGAGATACACAAAGCTTTTCTCAAGATTACTTCAGACATTTTTAATACATGCAGAATGTTTAAAAAGCAGATGGCTTCTAGTTTATAAGCCCCTCTGTGTAACCATACAGTACCCACTTAAGAAGTGATCTTCCCAAAGAAATCAGAGTAATCTTTTCCTCCAATGCTTAATTTATTAAAAGGTTGTGGTTATTTATGCACAACATTAATTTTTTCAAAGGTTCCTTTGTTCTCATGTTTTCTCATTTTTTGTTCTCATTTTTTACTTGCGCTTACTGCTCCTAACCTCATTTTGAGATTAATACCTCTTTATACACTGACGATAGAGCCATTAAGGTGTTTCTGGTCAACAGTCTGTTCTGATTTGTATAGAAGAAGCTAGTAATGTTTTCATATGAGGTTTAAAAAATCAGGCACAAGTATAGATTTTGAACTTTTTTTCACATGTATGAGAACACAGAATGCATCTGACTGTAAGGGACCGTCTATAAAGCTGGGAACATCACCAGATGCTGACAGACCCAAATTGTCACAGTGGTGAAGCAATTTAAAAATTGCAAATTTAAAAATGGAATTCTAAATCTTAAGGATTTAAAACACGTGAGTTATTGGTAAAGCATTACTGTACTGTTTCTGCTTGTTTTCATGAGATTGATTACTTACCAATATCTAAAGTGGAGTTTTAGAAGCGGTGTCAACCAAGTCTATCCAGCGGCCTCTGTATAGCAACTTAGGTCTCGTGAAAATCTGCTTTAGGAGCAGTGAGGTTCTGATACTTTGCTGTTAGTCACACACTTGATTTTGGGAGAAGGTATGTGTGACTTGGTGTAATAAGTTTATAAAAAGGTAAAAGATAGAAAAAAATATTTTTTAAGTCTTTTTACATTGCACCATGTAAGAGTGGGAATCATATTTTACTGTTTTACTTTTTATATTCTGGATAATGTTAGAGGAATTTGGCAGAGGAGAAAGTAATCTAGCTGAACATTTGGCATCCTTATTAAAGCAAGGGCAGAGAAAAAAAGAAAATCATTTTATAAAAAAAAACCCACAACCCTCCAGTCAGCATCTGTTGTGATGTATGTTTCTTTAGCGTAATACTGACCAAATAATGATACTATGCAATACAAACCCCACTAAATCACTTACTCTTTCACTTCTTTGGAGCTGAAGTCTAGGTATCTGTTGCTGATCCACTGAATTTCAAACCAATCTTTGAAGCCATTGTTTCCACAGCATTTGAACTCAATTTGGAGCATGTCAATTGTCTTCTTCATGAAGCATCTTCCAGGGGTGTCTGTGTCCCGGTAGAACTTCATGCCATTCTTCAGCCCCTGAGCCAGCGTGCTCTCCAGAGAGCCCCGCATGAGAAAGCAAATCAGGGCGACGAAGAAAATGAGTATGTTAAAGAAGAAACATAATGCCAGGTAAGGTTTCAGCAAAGGTTTCCACTTGGCAAATTTAGTGGGATCCAGAGAATCATAACAAATTTTGCCAGCAAAACCATTGAAGGCGCAGGATAGTATACCCATCAATATCAAAGAATTGGGCACAAAATGGCTTTCAGAATTGTCCATCACTTCGCTTCGCTTCCGGAGTTCAATTTTGAGGAACAACCCCATGCTAAAAACAATGATTCCAGCAAACACTGAAAACCAGTTCATAAGCCATAGTCCCTGGGCTAGTTTTACCCGTTTCTTCTGGTTGAATTTGACTTTCAGCAGTGCCATCTTCGCAATACGTGAGATGTTGAAAGGTTTCGCAGCCTGAACCCCTCTTCTCCGTGTAAGCGATTCGAGAAAGAACCATTCAGGCGTTTAGGAAGGCTCCGACCGGCACAGCCTGAAGCGAGATGCTGCACGGTCCTTCCATCTTGAGCTCCCTGTGCTCGGGTTCAAGCAAGTAAATATTCAAAGACCCAAATTAACAATTTCACATTAGTAAGAATAATGGGCAATTAGCACCTACAACTATTTCTGGTGGTTCCTTCCAAGCAAAGGAGAAACAGTCTCAAGGTTTCAAATGATTTGATCTGGATCTGCACGACGTCATTCTAATACCTTTAATCATTTGATCCAATTTGGAGAAATGTCTGTCAACAGATGAGTGGAAATAATCCCTCATTTTACTGTTTAGTAGATTTGAGCTTTCTTATGATAGGCTGCTTGGCAGAATGTGAAAACCCAGCGATATAAAAAGATCTTTGTTACCAGAAGAATATGGATGGTTTGAGGAAAAGGGAAGAGGGCTCTGAGATGAAAAAGGCTGCTTGAATACATAAATACACTTCCTCTGCGTGACCCTGATTTATTCATACCTACAGCCAGAAACACCTTTCCAGTTCTCATCCTCCTCTGTTTACCCGAGACGACATCCTGTGGCTTATGCGTTCTGGAAGCAGCTAAGCATGTCGTTTACAGTGACCTAAAAAACCCAAGCGTGGCATTTTCTATTTACTTTCAGGCTTCGTACAATCCCCGGGCCTTGACAGGAGGGAAGGCGAAAGGAAAAGTTTGGAGAAACTCAATAAATAACACACACACACTTGGAAAAGCTCTGCAGCAGAGAAAAACAAACTTAAAGCAAAATCTGGTCCCACCAGGCTGGAGCCAGCTCAGGAGTGGGAGGGCATAGGTGCTAGGGCAGGGAGGGAGAAAGGGGCAGCCCCCGGCTGGGGATGGAGCCCGTGCCCTGCAGCCCTGGGGAAGGCAGCGGCACCCGCTGCCAGTGTGGGACTGCTTGAGAAGAAGGCGAGCAGAAAAGTGAGATACAGCGCTCTGAAAACAGCGCTTTCATAGCCTGCCGCTGCGTGGTACCACGGATGCTGCTCAGTTACTGCTTGAGATCCTGGGATACCGGAGGTTTCTCTAGTGATGACGAAGGAGGTCAAGCTGCTGTGTTTTCCCGTGCTAAGAAAATAGCAGGTCTTCGTGATGGTCCTCTCCTGGCCCATCTGGACCTGGGGAGCAGCTGGTAACTGGGGTTTTCTTAAAGCAGGTTGTTCGCGTCACCGCTGCCCTCACAGGTGAGCGGTGAGTGTGCCGGGGAAAGGAGGAAGGAAACTATGCATCCGGGCTGTTCTCTCTGCTTGCTGAGAGGTGGATGACAAGGGCTGTTTTCTTGGGAGAGCCTCTTAAATACTTTTGTGTAGTAAGCTATAGCACTGAAATAACATCTCTCCTGGTTTCTCGGTGAACTATCCTATATCCATGCAGTGAACATTGCTAAATCTCACTGACTTCTCGAGGGCTCGGTTGGGAAATACGAGATAGTTTGGAGGATGTATTTATCTGACAGCCTGAAGTCAGTTCTACATAAATGAACCTGATTTTTTTTCCTTTCTTGTCAGTGATGACAGAGTGAAACTTTGGTAAGTGAAAAAGAATTTTGTATCAGGATTGTGAATCACAGGGATATACAGCGAAATATGTTCTGCAGTGCAATCAATAACACAAGAAATAGTAAACCTGCCTACAGCAGATGTAAGCCTGGTGCCACTCTAGATACTGGGATGTTTGTATTCAGGATCATGGATAAGCCTGAACACTGCTACCTTAATAATTTAACATTCAGATGCCCACAATAAATCTGATGAATCAAAATTATGTAATTGAGTTGCATACACCATAGTGTTTCCTATTACTTCAGGAAAAGAAGTGGTGAAACATAACATGTAGCATAAACTTCAGGGCTCATTGGTGCCTCCAAATTTACTGTCTTACTCCTCTCCTTAAACAAAGGTAATGGGAGGGTCCTGATAAACCACCTGTAAATGGTTAATGCTTTCTGGAGGGTGATCACCTGATGCTCAGGAAGGTGATTCACAATTAGGCCCCTAAGACTTCAGGTGATTCCTTTAAAGTCATCACAGGGAATAACGAACACAACTAAAGCAACCCAGATTTGGAAATTTGCTGTGTTTAAGTGGTTTTGATAGTTCAATATGAGCCAGGGTCTTGGGGCAGTAAAAGCTACTCACTTATCAAAACAAATTATCATGCTTGCAAGTTTTAAAGGGGATTGGTGACATTAAATTGTATGTTCTTGCTCCAAAAAATTAAGTTAACACTTAAGAAGTGGGGAGTTGATGTTTCCAGCTCATCCCAGAGAAAACCTGTGCAAGCTTCGGCAAACTGATGAGCTGAGGGGTGTCTCCAGCACAGTAACCTAAGGAAGAGGAAGGTTGTGGGGGGTCATCAAGAAGTGTTTTGGGGTGTGGACAGCACAGCAAAGAACACGATTTTTGCCTGGCATCTGCTCTTCTTGCAAATCTTTGTGTTGGTTGGGACTGGCCTTTAACTGGCCAAATTTACTACCTCTTTCTACTTCAAATAGAAGCTGATCCATAGCAGACAAAAGCTAATTGCAGCAAGGATGTTTGAGTTAATGGTCTCCTCAGAGGTTGCATACTCAACTCAAATGTATAATTCATATGCTGTACCAGAGAAAAAAAATGTTAGAATAAAAAATTCAAATGATTATTGATCTTTTAGGACTCCCCGTGGAAGTGTTGAATTTAAAAATATTGTTCCAGAATTGAAATTTCTATGGATAACAATACAATATTGATACCTTCCCCCAAAAGCTATGCCTGCTAACCTAAATATAACCCATAACATTACCAGTTAATGTTGGGAGAGAGGAAAATGTTGTTTCTAATGTAGATGATTCAATCTGGTATTTGCTATACAGTCTGCTACCTGGACCTGGACCTAGCATGCTCCTTCCCAAGTCTTCACAAATGTGAGATAGAAAAGGCAAATTCCCTTTATAGAGGTGTACCCTATGTGCCTAAATGGTGGAATTGCAGTTAGTTGGTGATAAAATCATTTCCTGGCCTAATCTGTTTCTTTCATGCTGCTCTGTGATATGAAGCGGTTGGCTTTCTTGTTTCTTGGTTGTTGTTTTAGAAGTGGTTATGTGTCATTGCAAGGATGAAGGTGTCTGTTTAAACTGTCGTAGGAGGTTATTGTGAGGAGCTAAGAAATTTGTTTATGCACTGTAGTTTATGCTTTTGCTTGGATTTGTGACCAAACGATGTGTATAGGGACAGTCCTTAGGAATGATGTGACAAAACAGCCGTACCATGTTTTATGAATAGCAGGTGGAGGAAAAAGTCTGATTTGTGACTTGTCCCTCCCACGTACACGGGTAACTGGGTAGGCTGCTATATTTGTGGCACGGGGAATGCCTGCAGGTCCCGAGGCTGGGAACAGAGGCAAGGGGCTAAATTCACTGCTTGGGCTGCTGCATGCTGCGGGAAGGGCAACGCGAAGCACTGGCCCCCGTGGCACCGAGCAGCGCCGGGGCGGACTGCGGGGTATTCTGCGTGGTTTTGCTCTGAGCACTTCATTGCTGAAAGAAGAAGTTATAAATCAATGCTTGTACTTGCAGAAACAGGAGTGAAATATGTTGGGAATTGAAAGACGCTTACAAAAGGCTCACAATAGTCATTATTACTGGAAAACATCTCGGCAAAATGGAACCTCAAGTCAGTCAGATAAAATGGATTGTGTTGTGAATAGAAATGCTGAAATTCTGCAAGTAGCACAGACTTTTCTTGCTGTTTGTATCTTTCCTTGCACGTGATGAAATTGGCTTTCCAGTACAGTGCAGACTACAAGCTCTCTTGTGGAGATCAGATGGACGCAACAAGAAGGCTGCCTGGAAAAAAAGCCACAGTCACAAGTGGGGAGAGCCTGATGGAAAGTAAGAGATAAGAGGGGACAGCTGAGCAGCAAAAGGATGATACACGAGGGAGGGGAAGAAATGTACTTGTCTGCAGGCAGCTCTCAAATCGAGCAAGTCTACCCTCAGATCACACTTTTATGTGCTGGGAGAAACCCACTTGGAAAGACAGAAGTAGGTGGATATGGAGGGGCCCATGGTTCTATATGTACTCAGGAATTCTTTATTGGAAAGTTTTTTAACTATTTTGTAGCACCTGCAGCAATTCCAGGTAAAGCCACTGAGATTTGATCCTTGTTTCTAATTACCTCACTAGGGAGAACATTTTTTAAAAATCAATTTAAAAAGAAAAAATCTAAGCCCTCAAATATATTTGTAATAGTATGTAAGAAATTGTCTCATGTAATTACTTCTTACCTGTTTTTTTTTTAGGCAACAATTGTGCTAGAGCCCACAGCAGGATCCATCTAAATGAAACAGGGATGGATAAAGAGAAAACGCAAATAACTTCACATGTGTTCCTGGTATTCAGAGAAGCAGGTGCAGGCAGACAAGGGGGTCAGCCTCTCTCAGGGTGGGATGCCCAGGTGAAATGCTGGCCTCGCTGGAAGCAGCAGCAAAGCTCTCAGCTGCTTCTCAGGGGTCAAGTTTTCCCACCATTCAACCCAAAACATCAACAAATACCAACACTCAAAGATCTGGGCAGTGCTGAAGAATTGTCTTTTTGAATAAAACCGTTTTGTTCACAGACACATGAGCTTTAAAAAGCTGAGTTAGATTGCTGTGGGGAACTAACAAAGTTAGACTTATTTGCGGATTTTTGTAAGGTTATCAGCTAGAGCAGGACAATCCAACCAAGCTGTTTTTCAAAAATGTTTAAATCAAGAGTTTGTTCTCATGACTCCATGGAAAACTGTTTCATGCCTCAGTGCGCTGTACTGCTCAGAAACTTTCTGCCTTTCTGCCAACTAGCCATTTAGTTCAGGGCCAATTTACACCTAGTTTTACTGTGCCAATGTTTCTGTTGTCCTCACGATAGTCATACCATGTCCCTGGCAGGCATTTGTTTTTCAGCCTTTGAAGCCTAGCAAAAGTAGTTATTTATTATTATTATTATTATTTTAGGGTATGTGTTTCTAAAGAAGTTCCTTGTTTATTCTGGTGGCAATGAGACACAAGCCAGAGCTAAAGATCTTGAGGAGACTTCATTCGCTCCAGTCTCTTGTTACACAGGTTACGTGGATCTGGGGTGAAGCTCCACCACCACGCAGGTTGTACTGATCAACACTGCTGCAAAGACAAAGTGGTGCAAATGGTGCGGTTGTTTCATCCATGCTGCCTCAACTGCAGGCAGCCATCAGCTCCTCGTGTGCTTGGTGGGACCTTCCCTGAACACGGTCCTTTGAGTTTTGTCTTCTCCCTTGCGTCAGGTCTTTAGTCCTCTGTATTCCTACTAGGCAAGGTAGCTTGAAATCAGTTTGCTTTCAAAGCAGTTCTGCTGCTTTTATCCTCCCCGTAGCAAGATTGTGAGCCTGAATTCGCTGGCTAGCCACTCAGCCACGAAACTAGCTCAGTACAACCCAGGGTTGAGCAAAGTCCCCTTAACACGATAACCTCGGGAGGAGGAGATCCTTGCAAGCTCTCTCTAGCAGGTTAGACGTAAAGCGATCCCAGCTCCTGGCCTAGACGGGCTGTTGGGCAATTTTCTCTGTGTCAGCATTACTTATTCTACTGAGGGAAGGAACAGTGTGCCACCCTCCTTTCTCCAAGCTGCGATTAGCAGACACAAAGCGGCTCTGACCCGGCTGGCATTGCAAGTCTCCTTGACCCGGGAGAAGAGAGACATCCTGGCCGAATGAGTATATAATTCTCAATACATCTGAGTTACCACTTTCCACTGAATTTGACTGGAAAATGGATTTCTCCTCACACGACTAGCTGTACTTTTGGGATATCAGCTACTATTCTTCTCTCACTTGCATTGCACTTAATAGTCCCCTTTTTGCTACCAGGTAACATTTGCAGAATGTTGGCAGTTTCAGCACAGGTGAGAAACACAGGAGCTGTCTGCGCTGCTGTTGTCAGGATGAAGTGTTCCTTCTGGGACGCACAGATGACAATGCCTGTACTAACTGTGATTTCCTCTTCCATAGGTATTTTTAATAACAATTATTACAAGTGGCATTGTCAAAATAACTCACTACATAGCAATGCACAGGTGCTTCTGTTCCTTCCATTAAAAAAGATTTGAAAAAGTTGCAATTTCTATACTGATACAGCTTATGAATACACTAGCAAAAATATATATGAAGCTACCTAACATTTATGTGCGCTATAAATGCACATAAAAAATTGGCTGACCATTCTTACACACTTGCTGTTCTGAAACTGGATTTTCTTGTCTCACATCAAGCTAGAGACCAAGATTCAGTTACCTATTTTGTGTTACAAAAGTAATGATAAACCTTTAAGGGAAGGTAATTGTCTGGAACATCTTTAACAATTTGCTCTAACATCATATTCCTGAAGGGCATTATCTAATAATTTTGCTTTGACAAAAGTTAAGTACTTTGAGAAGAGAAACATTTGAGAACTCAGATCTCAATAACCGACCTCTGAAAAAGGATTTTGCAGACTGAAGTCTAAATTCTGTGTTTTTAGCTTGTGTTCTGTTTATTCAGACAATAGCGTGAGCTATGGACCAGCAGCTAACATGGGTACGCACTCACCAGCCAGTTTGTGAAGCCCGCTGAGAAGCGCACATCTCTGATACCTGCCACAGCCCCATGGTAGCATCCACATTTCTAGCTGCGCCAGTCCCCATCACCACAGTAAGTGAACCTAAATGCTTACACAGCTTTTGGCTACCAGAACAAAGGCATCTCTGTACTTAATTAGACGGATGTGTTGAAATCAAGAGACTCCAGAGTTGCATCTAATCATATCCCTTTAACAAGAGATATTAACAACTACGTACATTAGAGCAAGACTAAGGGTATTTTCTTTAAATTATTTTTGATGCTGTCATGCAAAGAACAATTATCAGGGAAGGAACAACTCAATCCAAAACAAATATATTTGAAATGCAAAATCCAGTTCAGACAAAAAAGTGTACATCAACAGAAGTAAACAAAAGTTGTGAAAATATATAAAAAAAAAATCCCCCCCCTTATTTTTTTCTTCCCCTTTTAAATTAAATACGCTGAAAACAAATTAGGTAAGTTTCCCTGTTGCTCAAAAGCAATCAAGTACTCAAGTGAAAATTCAAGTTTCTCATGGCAATGATGCAGTTTTTGGCAGTTTAAGTTAGTATTCATTTTCTGTTAGAGGCACATATGATGGCAGGGCAGCATAAATATTTTGTAGAGTTCTTAATTACAACTCTGAGCTGCTTCTTAGGCAGGATAATTTCTTGTAAAATTTCACAAGCTAAGGACTGTTTTCAGATACTGGTCATTTCACCATTAACAGGTCATTGTAAAAAAAACATCATAATGCTGCTACTTTTCCTGGTATTGAACATGAGTGAAGAAATGGGATTTGAGAAGTCACTGTGCACTAAGAGCCTTTATACAAGAAAAGGTGCTATTTTGGAACCAAACATCATGCTTCATTGTCACATTTTAACTCCTTTGTCAACATCGCACTGGATACACAGAGGCAGAGTGATGATCTGTGATCACAACTGTCTATGATCACAGCAAAGCTTACTGGCTGGTAGACAGACAAACCAACTAGCAGGACACCCCTGGACATCTCTACCCTGAAGCTTCTGTGATGTCATTCAGCACATACTGCATGCCCAAATCTGATTTTATTCAAGTTAGAACTGTGTACAGAAGGAGCATCCTTTCACGTAGTATTTTCAGATTGTGAAGATTTAATATTTATATAGCCTCTAGAGGTATATTAATTTCAACAAATCACGAATAATAGTAGGAGAGCATTAATTTTTCATTAGGACACTTCTTTTCCCCTTATCTTTCTTGAAATAAAAGTCTAAACAAAGACAACTTACAGATATCACCCACCAGCAGAACCTGGCTCCCAATTACATCATAGCCTAGGATTCACCTCGGTCTGATGTACTGTTCCCATTTACAAACTTCCCTCTTAAATCTTTTGTCTCTGTTGCTTCCCAGAAATCCTCTCCCCCATATCCATAACTGGTCTGTAATTTGAGCACCAAAGAAATGGGACAAATGTGGCATTCGGTCTTTCCATTTGACTACAGCTTGCACTACTTGCAGGTAATTCAGATTCTGCCTGGGCGAGTGAAAGCAGCACAGCGGCTCCAATAGAGGCTCACTGTCATTTGCGTACTGGTGCCCCTTGCCCCACCTTAATTTAAAAAGCTCAGCAATTAGGTACCACAGTAGTTGGCCAATTCCACAGCGATACGTAAAGATCATAGCAGTAAATTGTTTAAGAACAGTAAACTACATTTGACTAGTATTTTTCAATGACAGAAACCAGTCATACATTGTAACTCATGATTTAAATGCCACCTGCAATCATTTCACGGCCTATGGGGGATGAAGTCCTCCCGCTCACGAATCAACGCGTTTACATCTGGATGTCCTGATCAGTACCACGCTGCCGCTGCAGTCAGTCCCAGCAGGTGACCCTTTCCTGCTCAGGGATGAGGCACCAGTTGGGCGAAGGCTTGTCACGGACCAGCCAGTCAAAGTCATCCACCAGGTTCCAGTTGTTTCTGCTTCTGTCCAGCCCAGACGACTCGAAATCTCTCTCGATACCCGGGTAGCTCCAGGCGTAGGGGGCGAAGGACACCTTAGTGCAGTCCTCGATCACGGCCCGGCTGGTCACCTGTATGTAGAACCGACTGTCGCGGGTGCGATGGGTGCGGAGCTGCTGGCAGGCCAGCACCAGCTGGCAGTCGCTGCAGCCATCCACCAGCACGGAGGTGGACACGGGCCCGCAGAGCACGGTGCAGCCGCGGCAGTCCCGCACCCGCAGCGTGTTGGCGTTGCCGCGGAGCCGCACCCGGCAGCCGCGCAGCCCGGCGAGCACCACGTCGCGCTGCAGCAGCTCGCCGGGGCCGAGCTCCAGCTCCCGGCCCTCGGCGCCGCTGAAGCCGCACAGCG
>VXAA01006240.1:194493-269746 GCA_013399115.1 Anseranas semipalmata | reverse complement strand
GGTGCGGCGCGGTGCCGTGCCGTGCCGTGCTGTGCCGCGCCGCTCCGCTCTCCTCTCGCTCTCTTTCTCTTTCCCCCTCTCTCGCTCGCTCTCCCCCCTCCCTCCCTCGCTCTCTCGCTCTCCCTCTCTCTCTCTTACACTGCCAGCCCCTGATGTGATGGCGAAGAAACCCCGTTGACAAGGCACTGCTTTTTCATGACGGTGAGTTTCCCTTTGAGTGTATTATAATTTTGTGATAAAAATTTCAAGGAAAAAAAAAACACACAACCTCCTTCCTCCCTTCCTTCGGGGAGGGAAAAGAGAGGGGGGAAATCTATCTCCAGACAGACAGAAAAGAAAGAGGAGCAAATTAACAACCAGGAGTTGCCAAAACCAGGATATTAGGTTTCAGCCCAGAGAGCTATTGGCTCTGGGGCTATGTATATAAATATATATCTAGAGAGAGAGCGAGCGAGAGGGGAGACGAGGAGGAAGAAGAGGGATATTTTGTGGGTGGCTGTTGTTTGGGCAGATGTGGATTCACATGGAAATGAACTATATATTTCTTTTTTTCAGCGAGGCTGGCGGTGGTGGCTGCTGAGGGCACTTAAAAAAAAAAAGTTGTTTTTTAAAATAAGGGCGGGGGGGGGGAGGTTGAAGAGAGAGATAAGGTTTCAGGTCCAGGCTGATAGCTGCAGAGAGGGGAGAGGTTTGGGGTGGGTTTTTTTTTCTTGCTGATGCCATGCAAATTCAGGAGAGGAGGGAAGAAAAATCTCTTTTAATGACTCATTGATTGAGCCGGTTTAAAATTAGTTGTTGTTGTTGTCTTTTTTTTTTTTTCTCTGTGAATACAGTAGCTGTAACTCTCCATCTCACCTAGCATCAACTTTCTACAAATTATAACAGATGATTTANGAGTGTGTGTGTGTGTGTGTGTATGTGTGAGTGTGAGAGAGAGAGTGAGCGGGAGAGAGGGGGATAGAGAGAGTGTGTGAGGGAGAAAGAAAAATAATCTTTTCAAATCTCCTCCCTCTTTTTTTTTCCCCCTCGTTTCTTTGCTTTTCTCTAAAGCTCTGTGGTCTGTGAAACACTCTTTCTTCCTCCTCCTCGGGAAAATGGAGACACTTCGTCTCTCTCCTGGCTGTGGAGCTGGGAAGGATTTTTCTTTTCTTTTTTTCTTTTTCACTCCTGGCTCGATTTTTTCCTTTCCCCCGTCCACTCGCAACCACCCTAATCCTGTCGTTTCTTTGAGCTTGTGTCTCAGATTTGTGCCTTCTGGGGATTTATTTTTCACTCGTTTCCTCGTTTTCGGTGTCGCCACTAGATTTGATTTGATTTGTTTGGTTCTTTATTTGCAATTTCCTCTGAATTGCTCTGTGCCTCCCGCTTTTAAACCCGGAATGGAGACGGCGCTCCTTTTTGTGTGTGCGCGAAAGTCTTGGGCGGTAGGTTTGGGCTAAGGCGCTTTTTCCTACGCTTCGGGATTGAGTCTTCCGCGGTGTCTTTAATTTTTTTTTTTTTTCCAGAGAGAGAATAGTTAACTGTAATATGGCTATTTAAACATAACAATAAACCGTCTCTTTCTGGAGTAACCCGTTTGCTTTTCCTTTCGGGTAGATGCGCATCTGCTTATCTGTGCTATTGGGATTGTTTTCCGTAGGAGAAACAACGTTTTCTGAATGTTTTTTTACTTGTGGATAGGAACAATAGCTGGCGGGTTGTGGAGGGGATTTTCTGCGGTCCTCGGAGCTCACTTTTGCTGCGTTATGGGAAGCTTCAGTACCTACTTTTAATTTGCTTTTCCTATCCACTGCAAAATTCACTTACGGATTATGGCGATCCGGTAATATTAAAAACCGGGCAAAACTACACGACGTACATACGACACGTTTAAATTTATTTAGAACTGTTATTAAATAACCAGTGGGGGAAGGAGAGAGACGTTGAGGCCTTTTCTTTTTCCTGATTCTCTGCCGCCAGCACTCCCTCCTCGTCTCCTCGGGGCTCAGTAAGGCTGAACGGAGAGCGGCTTGAGGGCGAGAGGTCCGCCGGCAGCCGCTCCGGCTGTGCCCGGCCTCGGCTGCCAGCCTTTGCCGTGCAGGTCTCGGCGCGTGTGGGAGTGGGAGAGAGCAGGGAAGATGGCGCTGTCTGGCTTCCTGCCAGCGTTTGTTGCGCAGTTTCGCTGTGACTCTCCTCCCCCACGGGCGCCATTTTAAGGTCCTTTCTGCTGTCGCTGCGACGTGTGGGGCGTTGCCGTCGCGCCTCTGTCGGGCCATTTCTCTATCTCTGTCGGAAGCGTTGCCTTCTCGGGCGGAGAAAGCCTCTCCCCAGAGGCGTTGTTGTCCCCCCCAACCCCCCCAGTTAAGAAATTGATATACGGGGTTTCCCCTGTGTGCGCTTTGGTGAGGGAGGTGAAGGATTCCTGATTGTGTGTGTCACAGGGAGCACAAAGGAGGGTTCCTGTGGGCAGAGGTCTGCTCGGGACAGGCCCGTCAAACCTCATCCTCTCCATGTCTGGTGTCTCGGCCTTCCCCCATGTCCTCAGCCATCCTGCATCACGTTTCAGAGGCCTGTGCTGTAAACATCACTACAGTTTGTTTTGATACCTGTAAGATCCACGTTTCTTGACATGAGGTGCGTTTTGGGGTTTACGAAGAAAAAAAGGTTTGAAGGAACAACCCTTCTGTTGATCTGGTGACCAAAATTAAGACATACTATTAAGGAAGAAACCCACCTTTATAAAATGCTCTAATGTAGTACATATGGCAAAGTAATCATAATTAAAGAGCCTTTAACGGCTTTTAAAATGTTTGCAAAAATTCAGGGGCAAGTAACTTTTTGGTGATTGGTTAAACAACTTTTTTTTTTTTTTTTTTTGGCTTGGGTTGATACCTTGTCATCCTAAATTTTTATTGCTCCTTTTTGTCCCACAGAAATCGCTGTTTTTTCCCAAACAATTTGAACATGGAGCACCATTTTAATAGGCTTTTAAGGGGGAGTGTTGCAAACAGTATCCTATTTTTTTTATCAAAACCTTTTTTACACATTTCTGTACAATCTGATCGATGCTCGTGGTGCTTAACAGCAACAACATCTGTATTCAAGAACAGCAAGGATGCTACCAGACCAACTCATGCTGAGCCCACTAAGGAGTATGGAATGCTTGTTTAATTCTTAGTTTTATCCTTTTTGACACATTATAGGAGGGCTTCCCCATGCCTCTTGCTCCTTTCTGAAGGAGGTGGGAGTTTTTTTTTTTTCATTTGGGATTAAATCCTTGCCTGTTGTTGTTGAAGGGATTTAAATTGCATTTCTAGTGGAATACACATTTTTATTCCTTGAAACACTCTGAAAACGTTGTCTGCAGACAAACTCTTTTCTAAAGTCTTAGGAACAACTTTGTTAATGCCTTAGTTTTTTAAATGACACACCTGCCAAAAGCTCTTTACCAATAAATAGTTTGAAAACCCACTAAGTGTGGAGTGTAGTATTTGCTCACATATTTCAGAAATATTTAATACATGAAATTTACCTTTCCTGGAAGCAATTATTTTGCATTTTTGCTAACAATAGTCTTGGGAGTAAGATAGGAGTGATTTTTTTTTTTAGTGGTAGTATATTTTTATACAATAAAATTCCTGTAATATGCACTAATGACTTGCTGATTCTGTGTGGATTTTTCATTAATTTGTGAAAATAATGAGGAAATGAAAAAAGTGTGATACAAGTGACCAAACAAGTTGACAAATAACTATGTATACACTCTGCTCTGACATGTTTCCATTAAAGCAAAAAGTATTCTCATCTTAAGTTGTGATCTTTAGCAGTAGAATTTAGATACATCTGAAAAGAATAGACCTAGTATATTTCTTTGGCCCAGTGTGACCTGATGTTTTTTTTTGTTTTGTTTTGTTTCAAATGGTACTATGTATTTCTCTTAGCTTGCTTGCATTGATTGAGCAGCACAGAAGCTGGCTGTGTTGATACACTGGCCCACGTGTTCTTTTTTGGTGCACCTTGGCTTGTTCACTAGTATGGTACTGATACATATCAAATGTGTTCTTACTGTCTCCATGCTATAAGCACTTGTATAGTATGTTATTCCTGTATTCTTGAGTTGAAAATACTCGGTATATGTGTGGCCTTAGGTGAGGTCAGTGCTATGTAGTGCACTTGGCCGAGATGGTTCTGCTGTTATCTTAATAAGTACATCACCTTCACAGAAGTGCAGTTTTCCCGCGTCCCCTGCCAGTGTCCTTTTTCAGTAGAGCTTATATATTTAGTTCAATTGTACACAGGAAAAAAAGAAAAAGGAAAAAAAAATACACACAAAATAAAAAACGTTTCTGCGTTTAAGCTGCATTTCCTCAAAAGACATTTTATGTACCTATAAAGCTTTGAAACATAGGTAGGTCCATAGCCCAGAATTAAAGATCTTGGCAGGTACGGAGTTGGTATGCTGCTTGGGTGTTGCACTCTAGATGTATTTTCAGAGTTCTGCTACTATACTTCCACATCAATTCCAGGAAAAAAAAAAAGTTGTGTCTGCATAGCTGCAGTTATGTTTTATAGTGTGGCTCTAATGGTCAATGATTGTGCCTTTTCATGCTGTGTTACGCTTATGATAAGTCTAATGGTTGGTGCTTTTTAATGTAGATGTAGCAGTGGGAGTGTGAAAGAGTGGCATCCCCGTGTAAGTAATACACATAGTCCAGGTATAATAGCCTTTTTGATAATGTAGTTCATTCTGTTCAGAGACTTGGGATAATTTATTCTAGTAGTTCTGCTGCAATAAGCTGCATATGTGGTTGAAAGGTTTTTAATGGTGACATAATCTGTCCAGCACAGGCATGGGGATTGTCTACAAAAATAAGCATGTTTTGTTTTCTTACAATAGAGGAAAACCAGCAAAATTTGTAAACTGTGCTAACATTGATTGTGACCTGTAACTGAGTTAGAAAGCTGAAATAAACAGTGTTGGTAAAGCCCTTGTATCAATGTAAATGTGTGAACACTGTGACCTTAACTGATACTCTTTCAAGAAGATAACATAATTAAATGAACATGCGGATCTCTATTTTCTAATGTTCATTTACCCCTGTTTTCATTGCGGAAAAGCCATCCGCTGTGTCTGTAATATGTTTGTTTTAATGCAGAATCTCTGAACTTTCGGGCAAAATAAAAAGTAACTATTAACTAGCACAAATAGACTGCCAGTTTTATTCCTTTAACTTCTTTACTTGTAGTAGTTTTAAAATGTTTGAGCTATTTCTGATGTTACTTTGAGTAAGGGAGTGTTTACCAAAAGGGAAAGAAAGAATGGGCAAATCTCTGTCAAAACTTAATACAAAAGCATTTCTTTCATTGAAGGTATTAAGTAAGGGTGGAGACAGGAGTTCATTAATGAACTCCCAATGAAGTTAACTTCATTGCAAGAGGCTGATCGTGTGCCTTGGCTCAGGTGGAACTCACGGTAATTTTACTGTGAACTTGTTCCGGTGTGGAATTTTAAGATTTGGCATTGAAGCTCGAATTTATTGAGATGTTGACTACCGAAGAGAATCTTGGCCCCACTGAAATAAGTGGCAAAATCTCCATTGGCTTCAACAAGGGCAAGATTAGCAGTGTGATTTTGGGACTGCGCTGCTGAATTTGTTATATGTCTGTCAATTTATCATATTCAAATTTCAGTTAATTTCCCAAACATAATAACTGAAAGGCGTAGAAATCTCTGGTCAGCTTTAATCATGGGCAGTAATATGCCTCCTTCTTTTCGTCTTGTGGGATGAAGCCAGGAAATTACAAAATGTTTTATGAATATTGAGATTCCCGAGGAACTGGGTGTGGTGGAGCAGCTCAGAAGATGGACCCTAAAATGGGCAATAGCGTGGTGATGAGGATAGTCACTGCTGGGGAAATGGGCTGAGCTGAGAGTTCAACCTTGCCGGTCTCGTGGGCTCGGGCTTGGTAAGCATCCTGACCTCTAGACTATGAGTTATTCTGGATTTTCTCCATCAGATTTTGAGAATCTGTTTTCAGATGAAAGTCTTGTCAAGATTGTGGTGTTGCCATGAAAAGCTCTGGATGCAGTAGGAAAAAATTGTAGGAAATCAAATCTGAGGGATGAATGAACAGCTTATTGTAGGCTGTCTGTGCTTTAGTGTGTGTTTTTTGTTTGCCCTTTTTGTATGTGGAGCTGGTCTTTAACAATTGTATAAAGACCCCGCCTGTCCTTTTAGGTGCTCATCTCCTGCCAGATCTCAGAAACCGGGAAGGTGCACACTGCTGCACAGGTCACTTAGTTCACAAGAGGTAGCGCTCACGTGTTTCCTAAGCGATTGTTGCTATTTGTCTAGATCCTGAGTAGTTCCCATTTTTTAATTTTTATTTTTGGAGTAGTTTTTCACAGAGAGGTTTTGCGTTGTTCTTCCAAATATTTAAAATTACAAATTTCCTCCCATACTCTGTCACATACAGAAAGCTGTTGAGAATAGCAAGGCTTTAAATTCAGAATACCACGGCTAATTTCAAGCATCATAACTTCATCTTAGAATTACTACCCAAATTCAGAATCTTGGAGTGAAAGCATATTTTCATATATAAAGTTCACACTTGCAAATTGCATCGTGTTACTAGTTTAGGATCCCACATTTCTTCCGTTGTTGGCTCTTCTTTAGAGTACAGTTCCTGGTAGATTTTGCAACTATATAATAGTTGCTTTTTATTGATTACTCTGGAAGGGAGAATATTCATAAGAAATATTTATGTTGTACAATACAAGCGCTGCATGGTTTACACGAGAGTAGCTGAGCCCTGTTGCTTTACAGAGTACATTTTAAAAATTCATTTTGCTTGCTTTCTTCTGTCGTCCTGGGATGACAACTTTTCAATAGTTGTCTTCTGTATTTTTGCCTGAGTAAAATTTGAGACATTTTTATTTGCAATCAAGTTTTTCAGTAGTTACCTGTCTTTCATTGACTAATGTGTCATTATTCTGTTGCATGTAATTTTTTATACTGAGAGAGGGGAAGTGGAACTAGCTCTTAGTGATTGTTTTTTGTATTCTATCTGTGTAAAAATCAGCTTCTTGCAAGGGCCGGATGTGGTGAGCAGCTCTTAAGCTGATCATCAAACGTGCTTGGTTAGTTAAGAGTCTGAAATTGTCCAGTTGCAAGCTACTAGATTGTTCAAAATAGCATGGACTTGAAATGTAAGAATGAAATACATGTTAACAAGGGCTTGATTTTTGTACCCTTTTCTTACACGCCTGTGCTGCAGAGAACACAGACAAGGTTGTGCTGTGCGGTCCCTGTGCAGGCAGGTTTCCTTCCCTGAGCCTGTTTGGGTGCCTGTTTGCTAGGAGCCCGCGTGATAGCCAGCCGTGCGTGCAAGGCGGTAGTCTCTGCACTGGAGCAACCTGAAGTGAATACTGCTTAGGTGGTATGCATTACCGAATACGTGGTAAAATAGCATCTTTTTTCTGTTTTTTTTCCTAGTTCAGAAGCACGCTGAGCAAAAGTATTGGCCTTGTTTATAGGAGATGTGATGGAAATTTGTGTGTGGGAAGGACTTCAAATCAGTCTTAACACTGCTGCGATCTCTTTCATGCAATTTAACAAGGGAAGGAATGCTTGCGTTGTTTTAGTAGAGTTATCCTACATCTGTACTCAGAAAGAACATAGGGGATAGAAGTGGCATACATTTGATGCTGAAATTTACTTCACCGCAATGCAGTTCTCTACAGTGAATATTCCAATAACTTTGATTTCTTCTTTTTTTTTCCTGATGTTTACTATTGTTACAGTGACATTTTATTTCTCCAGATATTCTGTAGTGAAATTATTATTAATGTTGGGGCCATAGATTAAAATGCTGGGAAATGTTGTAGAACAGCACAACAGTACAGAAGACTTCATGGCTCCGTTATATTATAAATCATGATGGAGATTGCTTAGAGTTCCTCTGACTGGACATGTGCAAAGTCTTCTGGAACTTGAGACTTAGTGGACGTATCTCATAACTCAGACCGTGATTGCTGAATTATGTCCCAGTGTAAAGGTGTAACTACTTGTTTTAAACCGTTGATTTCCAAATGCCAGCATTGAGTCTCAAATTCACGGGCCAGTGTGCTGCCAGTCAGGAACTGATACCGTGTAGTTGCATGGAAGTTGTGAGTTCATAGATTTTTTACAACAGTTTTGCAGATAAATTTATTTACTTGTGGCTTACCCAGTTTTGATGTTGATCATATCACACTTCTCAGAGTTACTGCTCTAAATGTTGCCTTTTTATAGTAGCCACTATTCTAGGATTTTTACAAACTGTGAAAATAATATCTTACTCCTTTGTATGTGAAGTTATGTATGAAGTTTGTAATGAAGTTACAGATGACTTTGAGACAAGTGTCAGGATAATTGGAGTGAATTTAAAGTCCAGTAGTTAGAGTGGTTTTGTCTTAATGTCTAGGATAATAGTGAAATTTATCAAAATGTCAATAACTGGCATCAGTTTTGGGGGAAGGTGTTCTTTTGGGTAGCTGCCCAGGATCACACGTGGAATTCCTCTAGATTCTACAGAGCCAGAGAAGATTTGGAAATGTAGTGACAGTAGAAATGCTTGTCTGGGTCTCATGACCAACAAAAGATGAGTGATCTGAGCCTTGTAAACAGTTAAAAGTGTTTAAGCTTTCTGGAGATTCAAACTTTTCATCATTTTGCCCCCCTCGTTTCAATTTTAAAAATAGTGTCCAGTATATGAAATATATATGAATAGTTTGTCTGTTTCTGGACACACCAGTTTTAGTGGCTGTGCAGGTTATAAAAAATGCGTGTGTTATAGGATTCTTTGGGTTGTGTAGCACGGTGATGAAAAATTTGGGCTGGTAAAGACCACTGGAGGTTATCTGGTCTGGTCCCCTGCTGTAAGCAGAGCTAGCTTTCAAGTTAGGTCAGGTTGGTCAGGTCCATGGGAGTTTTGAAAATATCCAGAGGCAGCGATTCCACAACTGTGGTGCTTGAGCCTTCTTGTTTGCGAATTTCTGTTTTCCTTACATCCAATTGAATGTTGCAGGTTGTGGCTGTTGCCTCGGGTCCTTCTGCAGCGCGCTGGGGAGAAGGGGCTGGCTCTGCTTTCGTAGCACCCCTAAGCTGGTGGAAGACTGCAGTTAGTGCCTCCTTTAGCCTCCGGCCAGCCAGGCTGAAGAAATACACTTCCCCCAGACTTTGCTGGCGTCGTGCTCCAGATCCCTCACCATTTTACTGGTGCTCTGTTGGACTGCTAGGTTTGTATTTATCTTAAGGTGGAGGGTCAAAACTGGCCACAGTATTTCAGACAGGGCCTCGCAAATGCTCTGGTAGCCCTGTGGCTACCAGAAGGCAGAGGAAGGTGGAGGCTTTCAGGCCCTGTAGCAGCAGCCCCTCGGAGGTTTGGCCCGCGTAGCGGGTGGTTTGTTGTCAGCTTTATTACTTTGGCTTTGCCTTGCAGCCTGTTCGGGAGCGTGCGATAAAGGGCAGCCCGGTTATTTCCCAGAAATTAGTAGGGATGTTGTTACAGATGGGCAGCGTGGCTTCCCCAGGTACCGCTGACCCAAGGGGAAGTGCACGCTGTGTTCACTTTCCTCGGGCGCGGTACCAGGGGCAGGAAGGGAAGCAGCAGAGGCCTGGTTAATAACGAGTCACAGGGGATATCTGTGGTGGGTTGTGACTGCTAATTAGTAAGGATTGCCCTTGGTAAATTAGTTGGAGGCACTGTCAGGGCTGAGTTTGCCCTAGTTATGATAAAGTGAATTTTGTATTTAAGTAAAAAAAGGCACCATTGAACTGTACCGATGATAGTGAGATACCTGTTGGGACACAGCGTAACAGCTGGCTGCAGGGCTGTGGGTGCCCCAGTGGGTGTCTCTGGCAGGGGCTGTTGCAGGGGCCCTGTGGGCCGCGGCCCTGGCCAGCTGACCCAAATCCACAGGTGAGACCATCTTGAAGAGCCTGTGCCAGCGGTCTCCACGCGCTGTTGATCGCACACCCCATCAGCGAAAAGCTTTTGAGCACACCCCTACCATATGTATGTTTGTTTATAAATTATATACGTGTACTACTGAAGTTCCAATACGTTCTTAAGGCACCCCAGCCTTTCGTCTTGTGCACCCCCAGGGCATGCACACCCCCCCTGGGAGGCCGCTGGTCCAGGCCGTGCAGCTCTCATCCTCCAGTTGCTGCTCCTTGTGTGGGGTTGTACTGTCACGCTGTCTTGGTATAATACGGCTTATCCCCTTTTCATACATCTATCAGTAGTTTGGCCCACTCTACGTTAAATACTGAGGAGGACAAAATTTGTTTAACTTGTATATAAAAAACCAAAAGGATAGGCAGCAAGAAAAGCAGCAAATTTTTGTACCATTCATGCTGTAGAAAACGTATTAGGAAGATTTCATGGGGTAGGGTTATGTTTCTTAACACACTTGTAAATGATAATCTGTGTCCCGTGTTGCTAAACTCGCCTGCTTTTAGAAAAAGACTGAACACGTTGCTGCTTGCGGCTGTACAAGGACCTGGTTTAGAGTTTAATCTGAATAGGTAGTGAGTGGATGTGGCTTAGTGTGAACTTGATCTCTCACAGACCACGTGCCGGTGCGTGTGGTGTTTAATTGCATATTCGTCCTGTGGTGGTTCACAAAAGCGCTGCCATCTGGTGTCACGTTAGCGTGGTGTTGCGCAACCATCGCTGGGGGGGTATTGAGGCGGCAGCGATGTGATTTTGCTTTATTTGCAGTTTTCAAGGTGTTGGGAGCATGCAGCCCTTCTGCCTGTGCGTGCTGATCAGAGGGGCTTGAACGTAGGAAGACCTGCGTGTGATAGATGCGTTCTTGGCTCTGTGATATTACATCGATCAGCTATATAAAAACTTGGTAATAATTATCTACATCTCTTTGGTGAACCAAAATTAAAAAAAAACAGTAACATAATATTTTTGTTTCGTCTGTGTGTAGAATTCTTCTAGTGACGGCGAGGATTTTGTTAAAACTTGTCAGAAGGATGCACTTCTGGAGGGACTGGTAGTGATTCTTGCCGTTTACCAAAATGTGGTTGTTTTCATCATTTTTTATTGTCTGTTGTAAAGTGGTAGGAGCTGACGGATGTTGGGTAGATTTTTCTTGTATGATGTGTGGAATGAGAAAAACATCAACAACTTATTCTTTCTAATCAGGCTAACTAAATGTTTAGCTAAAGGGCTGAACAGTGCAAAGTAGGTATTACTGTTAGGATTTTCTATCCTTGGCATTTTCATGCATGTTTTTTTCTCTTCCGGTTGTTATAAATGCAAGTTTTCAAGAGTTTGGTGAATTTGCCAAATTAATTTAATTTGTGATAGTAGTTTTACTTACTGATATCAAATAACAATGTCTGCATTGCCACAGTGACATGGGATGGGATTTTCAAGAGTAGGCTTGCAGTGTGGAAAAAAGATCCTGTTGACTTTCAATAGAGCTTTTTTTTTTTTTTTCTTTCTCTTCCGGTTAGCTAGGAGCCTTTGAAACCTGCTTTTGGGAGCTGTATATGCTATATAAGGAAACAATAGCTTTCTGTAAGTAGTGCTAAGAGTGCAATTAAAGCAGAATGCTAATCACTTAATGCTAATCACTTATTGATTTGTTCTTACTAATGCACACTTACATTTGAGTTCAGTGACATCATCCAATGTCCTGTAGTAATTCGCTTAGCATTCACTTGCAAGACCAGCATTGGTGCTGGTGGTACACGCAGTGAGCAGATGTGCTCCTGAAACATGGGAGAAAGTGTTTTCCTTAAAATGCAGAATCAGCTCATGACTGCTGATTTTGTCAAACGTTGGAAGTAGCTGTCTGTACCACGATCGGTTTTCCTGGTCTCCCAGAGAGGCGGTGCTGATGGATCCCCTGCTTCTGCTGCACCCTTTCAGTAAGCGTGGGGACAGGGTATCTATCCTCGGCTAGTGTAAAGTATAAACCAGTTGCCAAATCAGCGAGGTATGGAAAGAGACTACAGAACCTGGGGGCGGTTGGGGTGGGAAGGGGGCTCTGGAGATGGCCTCATCCAGCGAGCGCCCTGCCCACAGCCAGCCAGCGCGGGCTGCTCGGGGCTGCGTCCAGCTGGGCTTTGAGCAGCTTCAGAGGTGGGTTCTCCGCAGCCTCGCGAGGCAACCTGTGCCAGTATTGGACTACCTCACAGGAAAAAAAAGAATTCTGACGTCTAAACAAAATTTTTGTATTTCAATTTGTGCCCCTTCCATACGTCCTCCCATCAGGCGTTCATGTGCATTGCTAAGATCCCCCCAGGCCGTCTGTTCTCCTGGCTGAACAATCCTGGCGTGCTTGGCCTCCTGTGCAGCAGGTCCCTTCATCTCCATCGTTATGGATGTCTGTAGGAGGGACAGCCCGAAGAATGGTTCATGTGGAGCTGGTCAGGGACAGTAAGTTTCTATTTTGCCGGAAGCAAGAGATGGAGCAAAATGAATTACAGCCAAACTATAGTAATAAATTTGAGTGTTAAGTATGATGGCAGACTTTCAAGGGGAGCTGAGAGAAAAACGAGTGTGGAATGCACAGGGATCAATTTGATTTGATTATACGATATTGTGAGGATGAGACTGGATAACTGAATGGAAGCCAGGGTACAAAGAGGTTTAGGAAATGCTAGCGGCGGCTGATAATTGAACTGGTGGATTAGATGGGATCTCTACAGAGAATAAGGGAGGATAAAGGGGTTCTGAGAGTTACTGGCAGGGAAAAGGGAGAAGATATTACAGTCAGATGAAATTCTGAGAGTTACGGTGAATGGGAGAGGCAGTGTCATGCAAACAGAAGCTTCAAAGGAACAGCAGTCAGGGGAAAAAGCGAGGGAACATACTCGTACAGCCCGCACCAGGCCGAGTAAGCAGCGAGTACGAGGGCTGGCAGCTCTGGTACTGTGAGGCTAAAAATGCTCTGCACCCAGTGGATGCTTACATTCAGTTTGACTAGTGCAAATGGATTCCCCCCTCGTTTTTAAAAGGATTGTCGGAACTCTCTACTATTAATCACAGGTTCATTTAAGTACACGTCTGAGTATTGTAGGGGAGAAACTGAAATTATGTATGTTGTGAGTAGCAATAGCTAAGAAGGGCATTCTGAAACAATAGTGTTCTTTTTAATGCTTTGCAATTTGTTAGCTGTAGTCTTCTCTTTAGCCTATGAAAGCTCATGATACTGACCAGATTTGTTTATCTTTTTGGCTGGTTAGTATTAAGGCCAACAATTTGTAACCCTCTTTGTAGACTCTGTAGTGGTCATATATATCTTCACTGGGAATAAATTCCCATAGAAGCATTTCAGTGGGAGTCTTGAGACAGTGTTCAGTGTTGATTTATACTTTATTAAGTCATGGATGTTCTGTTTAATCAATTTGGTTAATCATTTATCTTTCTCCAATTTAAAATTCTTAAAAAAAAAATACCAAAACTAAACGATAAGACACTGCATGAAGTTTTGTAGAATGTGACTGAATTTGATTTTGAGATAAATGTCTCAAATTTGTATGGACTTCTGTAGAAGGTGCATGTTTATTTAAGAACTTTACCGATAGTAAATATCTGTTGACTCCCATAAATTGTTTGATAAAAGTCATCCAGTTATTCTAAAATGGTTTTATTGTTGAAAGCAGTCTTTTGTCGATATGTTGCAAATATCTATCCTCTCCCTTTTTGTTTTAGTTGTCATGGATGATGATGATGATGAATCCTGTCTCCTTGATCTTATTGGGTAAGTTTTCCTTATGCAATTCTTTCAGAAAAGTTGCAAAAAAGCATTTTACAAAATTATCTTCTAGGAAGTGATTCTTTTCCGGCATTCTAGGTGGCTTGCAAATGAAATGAGTAGCTATGCTGTGTTGAAATGAAAAGAAGCTATGCTTCCCTTCAAGCAGAGATGTGTGTATAGTAACACCTTCACTTGCAGTTTATGCTAGAGGACACTCCACTTGTTGGCATCCTCCTCAAGAGTGGCTAAGGAATGAGTGGGCATGGAAGTTGAAGTCTCTTTTCAGCTAGTGGTAATACCAGGTCATTGCAGAAGCCCACTAGTGGGGATGCTGTTACACACTTCATTGCAAACAGTTATTCTTTGGATTTAAAAAAATAAAAGATCTCAGCTTTTTGAGCAGTGGAACTAGAAACTTTGTTAACACTATGCTTGTATTTTAAATAGAAAAGTAAAATTGATTATTTTCTCAAAAAATACTTCTACTAATAGCATGTATGCATAAAAATGCTAGAAGAAGAATTGCTACCTAGTAGTGTTAAGTATCCACAACAAACAAGAATTTATTAGCATTTTGCTCAAAGATGCTTGATTTTAATAAAACTGGGGACTTTTTTCATTACTTTCATCACAGATTTATTTGCAGGTTGATAATGTGTTCCATATGGGAATCTCATAAAACAATAATTAGGTTAGCTGTAACATGAGCAAGATTTTTGTGGATTGTATGTGTGANTTTTTTTTTTTTTTTTGCCTAACATTCCTGTCAGGTATTCAAGAGCAGGTAATATCCTACAATATATTTAAAAAAGAAGAAATTTGACATCTCATACATGGTTCTTTGTTCAAACTCTGCCAGAAATTAGTATGGCATCAGTCATGTAGCAACTAATAAAAGATCATCTCCACTTCATAGAAGAGATTTTTTACTGCCTTAAATGTAGTAAATAAATAGGCCCTTTACATTCTTACGCACTCAGAACTTCCAGCAAAACCAGTGAGAGCTTTAACTTCAGAAAAGACAAAATACTATTGCAGTGGCTGTTATAGTTTGGGAGTTACTCTGTGGATGCTATAGCAAAAGTGTTGCCAGTAATGGCCCTCAGTTATATTCTATGTGGTATACTGTGCAAGATTACTGATTGTAGCTGTAAAAAATGAAAACACATCCTGCTTGGAACATAAAGATGCTAATTGACTGCAACGGACAATTAAGTGCTTTGTTGTGAGCATGAATCCTGAGGATCCCGGTACAAGTTCACAGGTGGTCCGGAAAATGAAGTGCTCTTTATCCAGATAAGTGTTTGAAAAATTACAGTGCTCTTCCTGCTGCTCACAGCAATTACTGTCTTAAGCATCTAGAAGAATGGAATGCAACGTTTTTTTTCCCATCAGATCTTTGATTTTAGGTAAGTGCCTTCTAAAATTCCGTAGTTATAAAGACAATATTTAAGGTGATGAAGTGTTCTTCAATTTTAATTACATTTTTCATGCCTTAAAGCCAGTGAGTGCAATTAGTATTAAATGGCCTGATTATGTATCAATAAAACTCAAGTGTGATAGACCTCATGATCTCGTACAGTGATCTTTCTTCTTAATTCTTGAAATTCAGTGCATCTACTATGAAAATAATATTTTTGGTTGACAATATTTGTAACCACTTGTATGTTGTAAACATAATTGTACCATAAAGGCCCTGATAAGTATTACCTGTTTAGCATGTGTTTGGTAAACACACGAATGAAGTTTTTTTTCTTCAAATAAAACAAAAGAAGAGTATACATGTTTGTGCTTTCAGAAGACTAGTTAACCTGAAAGATTAACTTGTTCTCTCTTTATTTTCTAGGATGATCAAGAGAGAAGGAGAGATGTTTTGATTTAATACTTTTTTTACACAAGAATCTCCTGCTTATCAAAAATGTTTTATTATTATTCTTAATAAAGATGTTTTAAAATCAAAAAAATCCATGTCACTTTGCTGTTTATACTAATGGACGTTTGGGAAATGCTGTATAATCATTATATTAAAATAATCCCATGTAACACAATTTTTAATTTTTTTTATGAGGTCTATATGTGCAGTTATATTCAAGTATTTTTAATTTATTTGAATTTCCAACACTCATTCTGTCAGACCACATTTTAAACCTGAGTTCTATTCAGTGATGGTGCTAAGTTCATGAAGTGCACTGAGATTGTACTTCATAGCATTTAATCAGTTATTTGTATGGTTGGTTTGACTTGGAAAAGGTGCAGCTTTTTTCCTCCAAGTGAAGGGACTGTTACTTTGGCAAAAATAACTGTTTTTGGTTAACAGGGTGTCATAAAACATTGTAAAAGATTCGAGTTTGTAAATATCCTATTGACTTAGATGTTAGCAGAACAGGCATTATAGTTGATCTCAGTAGAATAGATGGTACCTCTTTTAGTTCTTTTAGTTATTTGGTCATGGTATTTTCCTTAGGTTTTATATTACGTGCTGTTGTGAAACACTCCATTTTAAGAGAATACGAGCAATACCCTCATAAAAGGAAGTAAAGTAGAGTGCGGCTAAGATTTTGTGATAAACATGGTTTATTGTTTGAAATGTCTTCATGCAATGATGGTAAATGTGATCAGCATCTGCAAATCATGCTGATAAAGAAACACATCTTCAGATGGTATAAACTTTCAGCTTTGCACTGGAGTCAGTGAAACAAACCTGATTTATGTCAATTAGAGTATCTGGCTCATTTAAATTAGCCTCATTAGCAGAAGGAGTTGCCTAAAACTGGTAACTTTTTTTTTCTTTTTTTCTTAAGGGACCCACAGGCACTGAATTATTTTCTACATGGACCTAGTAGTAAATCTGTAAGTAGTATTCCTGTATATTAGACATACATAACCTTTATTGAGTGTAGTATTTCTAAACACGATTTTTGTCTTTTACCAGAGCAATGAAGACTTGACGAATGCAGAATATTCTGTAGCCAACTCAAATTCAATTTTTGCCAACTCCAATGTAAGTGGTCAAGAGAGAAATCATGTTTTTTATTGAGATTGCATGCTTCTGTTACAGCTTTATTTGGCTTTTATAAAACTGAATGAAAGAGATTTGGGCTTTGGCCTTTTCCATATGAAAATTCTGAATGCTAACATAGAACCACCATGCTGTTTAAGTATTTTTACTGGGTTTTCAGTGGTGACTTAATCAGAATATATCTAGCAGTACTGGGCCGTTTTTTGCAAATATGCAAAAACACCTTGCTGAGCAGTGAAAATATTCTCCAGTGTAACTCTGTTCAGTGAACAAGACTTGTAAGTTGCAGATGTAGTAGTGCTCAGATACAGACCTTGAAGTTAGTCATTCCTATGTTTCCTGTGCGTTGTAGGATATTTTTTTTTTCTTATTTCTAAGTAGAATCTGAGCTAGCAATTTTAATGTTATTTTTTTTGTTGATGTTCTTTAGACTGAATACCTAGCTGGCGATGTTTTCTTCCTGTAACTTCAGTGTTAAAGAAGTCACTTGAAATTTATTAGGTGTTATAAGTAGTCTTCCATACTCTTTCTTCACGAGGAGTATTGTAGTACTGGACTGAGTTTTACCCACTGAGGTTGTGGACTTCCCATCCTTGGAGATGCATCCAAGGCTGATCTGATCTAGTGCAGGCAACAGACCTGATTTGTGTAAGGTCGGACTAGATGACTTCCAGAGATGTCTTCTGTCCCACGTTTCTTGTATTTCATTAGTGTTGTTTTTCTTTTTTTTTTCTTTTTTTTTTTTCTTTTTATATATGAACTCTTCATCCTAGAATTTAGTTATTTCAGTGTATGCAGTTGGGTTTCCTCGGCAATTCCTCTTTCTATTGTACTGTCGTCTTGCCTCTGCATGCTTGTCCCATGTTCCTGGCAGATATGTGGGCAGACTGTAGATGTGTAGGGACCTTAAATAATTGGCATAAACAGTTCCTGAAAACTCTTTATGTGTTCATAGAGACCTAGAGACTTTCTCTGGCTACAGTAGTACGATGTGATGTGTTTGCCCCGTTCTTCCCCTTTCATTATCATTATTAAATACTGTAGGAGAAACATAAATTGAGGGACAGTTCTTTCTCCACAGAGCTTACAGGCTGAAAGATCAAGACGTGACAGCTAAGCCACTTGAGATAGTTGTGGGGGAAGTGGGGTACCTACTAGGGTGTGCCCAATTTTCTGCTGATCAGTAACAGTGGTCTCTGCTTGGTATGAGGCTAGCCATTATCAGACAGCAGTTTCCTATATGCAGCATGGCAGAGATGAGTTTTGAGGACACATCCTAAAAAAGATGAGGCTATGGGGGAAAAAGGGTGACATATGACGTACATTTGCCATAGCCTAGACTTTCTAGTTCTTTGTAGACATTCTTCTGATAGTCATGAGTAGATGGGCAGGAGTCGGGGGTTTATTTCTGGTGTATTTTCAGAAAGTGAGCTTTTAGAGTAATTTTGAGAGGAAATAGGTACTGAGGAAGATGAAATTTTTGGGTAGGGAATAGCAGTTGGGAGCAATGAAAACATTAGTTGAATGCCAAAAGAGCTTTCTGGTGTATGAGATCGGGGGTGGTAGGTAATCTAGAAGACAGTTGATCAGAGGAGCAGGGTTTTCTGGTGTGTGTTTCTAGGGCAGCTTACTGTTATTTTTGCTCTCCAGATCTTGTTCCCTTCGTGCTCCGTTCTCATACTTCTGTGTCTTTGTAATGAATACCAATGCCATCCTCTCTTCCTTCTTCCCTTGGGTAGAAGCCCTGTGCTGACTTAAGTGAAGAATGACTCAATTGCAAAGATAGATGTTTACAGTGCATTGTGAAGGGACAAAGAGTATCTAAAATAAAAGTCCCACTGGTGGCTGGTTTCACAGGCCCTGCTTATATAAATTAAAGACACCTGAAAAGTTGAAGGCTTTTGACCTTTTTGTCATTAAAATTGTTACAGATACTAAAAGTTCTGCTTTTGTAAGTATTCAGAATCGCTACCATGAAGTAGGATTGACTGCGTGAGGCCCATCTCATGCCTTTCAGTGGCAGAGTTTACAATTTCAGTGTCAGGGTGTTCAGTGCCTCAGCTGATGAGCATTCTCAGCCAACATATACCACAAACAAGATTAAGTTTGTGGTGACTAAAGGGAGAGAAGGCAGTGTCTGCCTTTTTCCTCCCTTCCCTTCTGAGTCGAGTGGTTACTCCATTGATTCCAGGTTTGTTTCCTTGGGCTGTTACAAAGTCTCTGTTAATCTCTGTGCAGAGAGTTCCAGAGCCATCGCCCTGTTACCTGGGTTGTATTCAGTGACTTCTTCCACCTTCCTACTGTGGTATAGGAGAACAGTTTAAGAGAGCAGAATATTCACGGAGCCAGAGAGAATAGGACTCTTGTTGGTACAGATTCATGAAGTCGCAGAGGCACTGATTTCTTGTTGAAATTGGTGTGGTGTTCTGTGCGGCTGTTCTTCTGAATCTGGGCAGCAGCGATTGAGATGTTAAGTTGGAAGGTACTGGTTTCCAGTTCATGCATGTAAAATGTTTTTTGAATGTTGAACAGTCCTGGGAGCAAGGAGCGAACCTCAGGATTCTTCCTTCCAGAGGGAGAGTTTCAAGCTATTAATCTTGATTGCATACAATATTATTATTTATTATTACTATTGCTAATATTATTATTATTAGCAGTAGTTGTATTGTTAGTACTGACTGGAACAGCATTAATTGCAAGCTTCTAAATTGTACAGACATGAACGATGTCAGCTTGGTCGTTGTCATTGGAGACAAATTACAGATGCAGTAAGGAACCTGAGTCTTGAGTTCTAGTAGAGCCCTATTTAGTGACTCATTTTTGCTCTGCCTGATGGTAGCTAGGTACATTCAAGAACCTGGTTCATAATTTCAGGTGTTCATGAGGTGCGTACATCAAGACATTTAAGTACCAATGACATTTAAGTACCAATTTAATTCCTTTTGTTAACATAAATATTTGTATAAAATTGATTTTTATGTTTTTAAAATATTTTATTGAATTCTAAGAACAATCTCTCAATATTTTAAAACATGACTGAGGCTTCATAAAATACACAGGCTGATTCAGAAGCAGACTGGAGTAAAATTCTGCATTAAGTATGCTTGGGGAACTAGTTGGGGTGGGGACATTATTGCATGTGATAATTACAGCTTGCAGTATCTTCACCTGTTTATATGAGGTGAAAACAAATGTCTGTGACCTTGAAGTAGTGAAGGCTCAGAATATGAATGTGACTGATAATTTCACACCCACATTTTGCAGTCCTGGCCTAAGAAGAAATTGCATGTTGTTTTTGAATAGTTGAGATATGATTTTGGAATTTAGAAAGGTGTACTCTATCTAACTTAGAACTATTGCAAGCATTTCATACCATTTAAACTTGTCATTCCTACCCTGCTTTAGAAACCTGACATTTGTGTTGCTTAGAGATTCTAGGCATAGTTTTGTTTCAAGAAAATCTGACAGTAGGCCAAAGTAAAGCAGGTTCTGATTTTTCTTATCACAGTATTTCTAGATGTAGATTTGAAGGATTTTTCATTCAAGGTGCTACTTAATATTTGCTGTAGTTTCAATGCTAATAGTTCTCTGTAATCTTTTTAATAACATAAAACACCAAGTCTGTAGCATTGTTTTTCTTACTCCTTTATATCTAAAATTCTTCTAAACAAAGAATTAACGTAATTCCTTAACTTTACAAAATGGCCACTAATTTACATTGTGCAACTGTAGTATGGCGGTATTTTTGGAGATGGATCTCCTTTGATAGAGGAAGTCTGCAAAAGAGCAGATTTCTCCTGTCTCTTCCCCTGCTACTACTATTGCTACTGAAACCTTGCCCCAGGTTTGGTTACACTGGAGGTCTTTTCACTCCTTTCTTTTACCCTTCTGTCAACACAGTGCTCAGCTTGGGGAAGGGAAAATGTTTCTTCAAGAGCGTGTGTCACATCCTCTAGAAACAGTGCAGCTGCAGAGCTGAGTGTGGTGGAATTGGGAGATTTGGAAAGTGAAAGGAGAGTAGTGTCTCCACCAGTCTGTTATGAGGGCATGAGTGGGATGGAAGTGATGCACGTATTTATGCTGGCCTGCTGTCTGTGATGAACGTCACCTTATATACATGCTATGCAAAGAAGATAATTTTGTAACAGAAGTTTGTTTGCATGAAAAAGCTTAATGGGGAAACAATTTACAGCTTGTAATTTCTGAAAATGATTTATTTATTATTGCTTTACATTTCAGAACACTGATCCTAAGTCATCTGTAAAAGGTGTAAGCAGTCAACTTGGAGAGGGGCCTAGTGATGGACTGCAGCTGTCCAGTAGCCTTCAGTTTCTTGAAGATGAACTTGTATCTTCTCCTTTACCTGATCTTAGTGAGGATCAACCTTTTGATATTCTTCAGAAGTCCTTGCAGGAGGCCAATATTACCGAACAGACTTTGGCAGAAGAGGCATATTTGGATGCCAGTGTAGGTTCTAGCCAACAGTTTGCACAAGCTCAGCTTCATCCTTCTTCATCAGCATCCTTTACTCAGGCTTCTAATGTTTCTAATTACTCAGGTCAGACGTTGCAACCTATAGGAGTTACTCAAGTGGTACAGCAACCTGTTGGAGCATCTTTTGCAAGCAATACAGTCGGTGTGCAACATGGCTTTATGCAACATGTCGGAATTAGTGTTCCCAGCCAGCATTTGTCTAATAGCAACCAGATTAGTGGTTCTGGGCAGATACAGCTAATTGGTTCGTTTAGTAATCAGCCTTCCATGATGACCATTAATAACCTTGATGGATCTCAGATAATACTGAAAGGCAATGGTCAACAAACACCTGCGAACATGAGCAGTAGCCTCTTGGTTCACAGACAAACTCCAAATGGTAACTCACTGTTTGGTAACTCAAATTCAAGTCCAGTAGCACAACCTGTAACAGTTCCATTTAACAGCACAAATTTTCAGACATCTGTACCTGTCCATAATATCATCATTCAAAGGGGTTTAGCACCAAACTCTAACAAAGTACCCATTAATATCCAACCAAAGCCTATCCAGATGGGTCAGCAAACTGCTTACAATGTGAATAACTTGGGAATACAGCAACATCACGTACAGCAAGGGATTCCGTTTGCTTCCGCAAACTCGCCTCAGAGTTCAGTAGTTGGTCCTCATATGTCTGTTAATATTGTTAATCAGCAAAATACAAGAAAATCAGTTACACCTCAGACAGTTAGTAATGCTGGAGGTAGTATTGTTATCCATTCTCCTATGGGACAGCCTCATGCGCCTCAAAACCAGTTTCTCATACCTACGAGTTTGTCTGTTAATTCTAATTCAGTTCATCATGTCCAGGCCATAAATGGACAGCTTCTTCAGACTCAGCCTTCCCAGCTGGTTCCTAGCCAAGTGTCTGCTGAGCATGTAATGCTCAACAGGAACTCTACAAACATGCTAAGAGCCAACCAGTCATATTCAGGACAGATGCTGAATAATCAGAACACAGCTGTTCAGCTTGTTTCTGGCCAGACCTTCACAGCTCCTGGAAACCAAGTTATAGTAAATCACGGAACTTCGCAGATTGTTGGTGGACAGGTGCCACTGCAGCAGGCATCACCAACAGTGTTGCATTTGTCACCCAGTCAAGCTAATGTTTCTCAAGGTAGATCGAGTTTTGCTACGATGTCACCTGGGCAGTCCACAGTCTCAAATATGTCAGCTTCTAATCGATTCGCTGTTGTGAGTTCTTCTGGTTCAGTACATCCTAGCCTGGGACCATCAGTTCAGTCTGTGGCATCAGGGGGAAACTTTACTGGAGATCAGCTCGCACAGAACAGAACTCAAGTTCCCGTCAGTGCATCGCATCGTCTTCCAGCATCCTCTTCCAAATCTATCAGCACCTTCAGTCATACGTCGGTTGGAGTAACACAGCAGCAGTTCGCCTTTGGTCAGGTATGAAAGCTGCTTCAGAGTGCAGCCAAAGAAATGCTTCTAAGCTGTGCTAAAATCTGGTTAACAAAGTATTAAACTTGATGTTAATACAGAGAACATTAATTTTGTTAGGTTATATTACAAATACTGTGGAACTGCTGAAAATCACTGTAACCTATATGCACCATTGCACTCGGTATTTTCTAAAGTCTTTCACTGAGTGAAAGAGGCTATCGCTCTCATTAATTTAGAAGTTTTTATTGGTGATTTAGAGTAGTATTTTCTAAACTGCTTAACATTGATCTCTTTCTGTTCCCATTCAAAGGAATGGATGTTGTGAGATTACACTACGCTGGGCTCTCCCGAAAATCTTGCCATAGATATAGATGTAAAGTCTTGGGTACATTCTTAGCACCTTACAAGTCTTTTGACCTCACTAAGAATTATGTATGCATTTTCAAGGTTTGGCCTGTGCAAATTAGAGATCAAAAGGTTTCTTGGGTTTCTCTTTGTTGTTTACCTTACAAAATTAATACATTAAACTTGACCTTTTTGACATTTTGCCCACTTGTAGCTTTTTGGGTCTGGAGCAGTTGACTGCTTCAAATTTGAAAGCTTTCAAAGAAAAGGAAAAAAAGGTGTTTCTTACAATCCTCAGGAGGAAATATATTCTAAAGCAGTTTGTAAAAATGTAACTTTAAAGAAATATTTTCTCTAAGAAGAGGTCTGTTAAATAATAATTAAAACAAGTTCTGAATGTGCCTTTAGGATGAAAACTGGTCTTTTTTGTCCAGTTGATGCAGTTAAAATATATATATATATATGTATATAATATATATATATATTTTTTCAATTTAAATGTCTGCTTTCATAAATGAACTTCCAAACCTTGTCAATATTTAACTCAATGACTTGTCGCATCATTAGCAGCAAGCTATTATCTCACCTCTGTGCATTTTTTTTCAATTTAATTTTTTTTCCTTGGTCATTATAAAATACTGATAATAACTGTCTCAGAATGCAATTGCACCAATTATCTTTGTTTTTTTTTCTCTTTTTCCCAAAGGTCTAATGCATTTGTTAACTAAGACCAAAATAGGCAATGTAATAATGTGGCTTTATTTAGAAAATAAAGGCAAGCATGTTGTAGGACCAAATTTTTAGTCTTTGCCAAAACTGCTACCACAGATTGTAATATTTTGTTTGCAGATGAGTAATTTGAGGCCTGCCTGACTTTCTCTTCATATGTCTCTATCTTCATGTTTGTAGGATATGTCTTGAGGTCAGTGAGTTTCAGCAGTTATACAAGCATAGTATTTCTTCCTGCTGTAAAAAGATTATTTTATTTTTCTGCTAAAATTTCAGAGCCAAAAATGGCAATGTGGTCTTTACTATAGAGAACAGGTTCTACTGCTCACCAGAATCTTTTTAGTTTGTTTGTACTTACATTTTAAATATTGTATGATATCATAAACAGTGTATCACTTAGTCTCTAAACATTGCAGAGTTTGTTCCACTGACTATTTGTGTTTTGTTGAGACAGTTTAGTCATCTTCTGCAGTTTTGAGACTCAAAAGCGGAGCTATCTGACTTCTAGTTTGAACCATGGTAAATCATGGGTCTCTTAGAATGTAACCTGTGCATGTTTGTACTGTTTGTAGTGTTTCTATTCCTCTCTGATAAACTTTATAAAATTCTTGAACTTACTGTGAGAAATTGAGATGGCTGAAACTTAACCCGTTACAAGTTTGAGGTTGAAGAAGGATGTGTAGATCTGAGTTGTATTTGCCTTTTTTGCTCTTTTCCTCTTTTTGTTAAAGCTTTCAGTAAATATTTGACTGTAAATTTTGTTTTTGTTTTTAATGTATGTGGCACAGAAAAAAGCTATGAACCAGACATCACCAGTTTCTGCATCGAAGACACAGGATAATTTGAGACAGCCCCAGCTAACAAGTCTTCTGAGCAACACACTATCAGGTCAACTAAGGTCTTTTTAAAATCATTTTCTCATTTTTTTCCAGCAACAGAAATAAGTTCTTCTTCACAGTGTCAGGCTTGCATTGATGGCTCATGCTGATAGAGTCCTAAAGGTTATCAGAATTTTTAGAAGACTGCAAACTAAAATTTTCAGTATTGAATGTGTGCTTTTATTTTTCCAAGCCATGGCACTTATTTTGTAGAGTGAAAAGTCGAATCTGCACTGTAAGCAATTACTGTTTTCCTCTATAAAAAATCCCAAACTGTACCTTCTTTTATTTTTCTCAATATTTTTTTTAATTTGGAGAAGTAGAAATAGGTCATTTTCAAAATATGGACATCAGCTACAAAATTCTCTGACAATTCTATACACTCTTTTTTGTGTTGGCTGTTCAGGTCCAGAGGAAAGAAAAATAGTGATTACAAGGTTATGTGCAGGCTGTCATCACTCAGTTTGTTTTTGAATAAGTCTGTAACTTTCAGTTGGAATAGTTAATTTGTTGTTCATAGCAAAATACTAGGCTTTTCAAGTGGCACCATGCTATTAAAAAAAAACAAACCCAATGCCAGATTATAATACATTCAAAGCAAACAGAAAAATGCAGTAACCTTAATGTTCTCTTTGTACATTAGTAACCCTTTTGAATAAGGGTTCAATATAATAATCTACTATCTACCATTATATATTCCATAATCTACCTGCTTATTATTATTATTATTAATTTGCGTACTGATACATGCAAGCTGTCCAGGCATTCTCTCCAATCAGCACAATATATTTTTGGAATTTTTTTTTGTTGGTTGTAATGTGCATGGGTGGTAAGATGCTGTTTGCATTCCTGAGCAAGAAAATTGGAGGACGTCTGCCCATTTAAAATTTTAGAAAAACTTTGTGAAGTTAGGAAGACTTATGCCTGCTGTTTAAATACTTGCAAGAGCTCTACAATATTTAGGTTTATATGCTTGAGGGAGGGTTAGTATAGAAAAGTTTGATAAAATGTACTGTATGATTTTTTTCAGTAAATTTTTGGGACACTATACTTATGGTACTTGAATTTCTTCTTACATTGTAGTAGTGTGGTAGGAGATGCTTATATCTAAGCATTTTTGCACTTTGCAGTACAGAATATCAGTCCTTTTACATTTTTATGTGCCAGTTTCTCTGCAGGGTTGTTACACTAGTATTCTTAAGCATATGAGGCATATATCTTTCATCTAAAAGCTAAAACCTCAAGTAAAATGATCAGGATAGGTACATGAAATTTTTCTGTTCTTGCTTAGGATGACAGAGTCTTTTTAACATATTCTTTATAGGACAGGACTCTGGAGGAAAAATCATACAGCAATCTCTAGGAACAGCACAGCCACAAGAAAAAGGAATAGGATCATCTTCGGTTCAGCAGAGTATACAGGTAGAGAATACTTTCATTTATATGCTTCCCTTTCCCTATAAATTTTAGTGAAGTTAAGGATGTTTCAACTTCATAATAATAATCTAGGAGTCTTTGCAGTTTGTTTTACAGTATAGGAAGTCACTCAAGCTTGTTAAATTTTGCCTTGACATAGTAAAATTGAGTATTTTGCCCATTGATATTCTGAATACTGTTTTGAGATTTACTCAGTAAGTGGAGTCTGACTCTACGACTCCCTGAAGATACTTTCAGATGACATTACAATTCTTCATTTAGTTGGACATGAGTTAGATAGACCTACTGTTATTGTTACTTCTTACAGACTCAGCTATTCTGTAGCTGGTTGGGAGGGGATGGTTTGTGAGAAGTAGCAGAAACATTCCATCTGGCCTTTGTTGGATTCTTTACTGCATTGTCTTCTTTCCCCAGTGTTTTTTTTTTTTTTTTCCCCACCAAAAGTTTTTCTATATATGGCAACTATGTACAAAAATTTAGCACTGCTTCCAAGGTTTGGAGCTGGAAGGGGAGGCCAGCTTTTTTAGGGCTGGAATACAAGTACTTCTGATGAGAGGACACAATTATTACATTCATGGACTTGATAGCGAAGGACAGGAGGTGAGGGTTCGAAGTAGGCTGGAAAGTATGGGCTTAATTGTGGATGGAGCTAAACTGCAAAGTCACGGGAAAATGAGGGAGGATTTGATTTGGAATTTGTTGTTCCTTGCAGTAACTCTTTTTCAATGTAGTATGACATACATGTTTTTCCCTGTCTTACTGACTGATGTACAAGTAGAGCAGAAGACACAGTAGTCCTCAGTTATGAGTTCAGGTTGGTTTTGTAGTTATTGATCAGATGTGCTTTCTCATGTGGTGAAAACTTCCTATGCTCTGAAGCTAGAGCCTTTTTGACCTGCAAGTACTGTTGCAGTGTGCCTGCTTCACACCACTCCTACTTTGTTAAGAAGGATGCTCTGCACCACACACTTTTTTGTTCTTTCTAATCATGTTGTAGTTCAAAAGAGCTTTCATGCAATCTAACCTTTTCTCTGTATCTGATTATGTTAGACTGGTTGACTAGCGTCTTGCAAAAAAAAAAAAAAATAATTAGTTTGTGTTAAACAAAGACCCTTTGTTTCAGAATGGCTTCTTGGGGAGAATATTTAGATCGCAGTAATGCCTCTCATACAATAGGAACATGAACCTCTACTACCTCAGAGAACCTCACATCTTAGGGCAGCGTACTGCTGTAAAACCTTGGCTTCATAAATATGCAAGGAAAGGAGATGACAACACAGATCTGTCTGATGGGTATATCTGTATCATCAACACTGAAACAATTTCTAGGACTGCTTTCACCTCCCACCCAACCACTGTGGTTTTTGAGAATTTATATATGGAACCTTAGCCTGCTTCCCTGACAGATACTCTAATCCATCAAAATGAGGCAAGTTGATGACAGCTGAGAAATGCAGAGACAGTTCTTGCGAGCAGATTTCTTTTCAAGTTTTTAGTTGTACCTTTTCTCTTCACCTGCTAAATTTGATATCAAACCTTTTTTCTAGTGAAGCATGTATGTGCACCACAGTCGAATTTGCCTGCAAACAACATTACTTTTGTGATGTAAGAGGAGTGACTTCCATATCGCACTGATACAGTGGCCTCTGAAAATATGAGATGTTTATACAAGTTTTTACAAGTGTTTATACTTGCTTGGTGATTGCACATAGTATTGGTGATATACATAATTGGCAGAAATATCTGAAACTTAGGCTTTGCAAAGGAGGGGATATATTGTAATTTGTCTCTTATTTTGAACTTAGGTGGATGGTCATTTAGTTGGACAGAAAAGGCCTGCTGCTAAGCAGTTAACTAAAGGAGCTTTGTAAGTCATTGTCTTTTGTAATTTTATTGCAGATATTTCCTCTTAACTTTCATCACCTTTTAATTTTTGATAGTGTGTAAACTTTTGTGCTAATTATATGTGCTAGAGTATGTGCTAATTATAGATATCATTAATTTTCATTGCAGTATTCTACAACAATTACAGAAGGATCAGGTGCATGCTGTGACGCCAGATAAAAGTCAGTTCAGATCATTAAATGATGCAGTTCAGAGACTCCTTTCATATCATGTGTGTCAGGGATCGCTGCCAACAGAGGAAGACTTAAGAAAAGGTAATTTCCTTCTTTAAAATTGGCAATAAGGTTGTAATGAATGTACTGAGAGAATTCTTCATGTAATTTAGAGCAAAAAGTTTGTGCAGTTTACTGAACCTTCTAGTTACTGAAGAACAGTATTTGAAAGTATACTCTTGTCTTTCTAGTGGACAGTGAATTTGAATCTGTAGCTACGCAGCTTTTGAAGAGGACACAAGCTATGCTGAACAAATACAGATGTTTACTTATAGAAGATGCAATGGTAAGGTGTATAATGCAGATACATTTATGTTTACACAATGTGATTCAGTTTGTAAAAAATATAGGAAGGTGAGAGCTAGCATTACAGTTAGTTTTGTTGATGCTATTTATCATTATTTTTACATACTGCCTAAGCAAGGGTGCTGTTATATATAAATTCCATAGACACTGAAGACACGTGAACAAAGTATAAGATGTCTGCTTATACTTTGCTCTTGCTCTGAACAGTCTGTGGTAGTCAGGTGATATGTGTATGTTTCTACAGGAGATAGTGCCTGAAAGAATGTTGAAAAGCTCCATTCAGAGGCCTCCAGACATATTATAATTGGAGTCAAGTTATATTATAATTTAGGAGATCATTACTTCTCCTTAGAAGCTAGGTGGAGTCTTAACATTTTCATCAGAAATGCTTCTAATTTAAGTGCTTTCACAATCCCAGGTGTGAAGTAAAAAAGAAAACTTACACAGAGTTACTTTTAAGAATGTATTTTACAAGGATCGGGGAATCTCATCGTGGCTTCAGACATGCTAGTTTTTGAGTCTGGAGAAGTTCAGAATTTGGGTATAAAAGACATTTAAATCACTCTGGTTTAGGGACCAGGAATATATACTAAAACAGGAATGCATAATAAAAGTGTTACAGTTAGCATGGTTTTGGAATCTGGCAGTCCCATTAAAAAGATAGTAACCATCATATATTTGGAAGTAATTGCAGATGCAAAGGGGAGATGGAGGTGAAAATCTGTTCTTTTAGCATCTGGTATGTTGCATGGTATACCTCATTCAGTCATTTTGGAGTGAAGTTGTTTGAAAGTGTGTTCAGGTTTCGAACTAGTTACCTGTGTCGTGACTTAGTAGCCAATGCACTTTCTTCTGTGATAGATGAGTCCACTGGCTTGACAGCATGGTCAGCGAAGTGCAACTCAGCACCAACTAGTTGAAAGTACTAGTACTGCTTGGAAAGAAGTGCAGAAACAAAATGATAGGGTGGTCCCAATTGTAAGATTTTTGCTGTTTTTACCAGTGAAAGAGAAAGGTGCTGCATATGATGTAAAAAAAATTGTGGTGTCCAGTGGTAAATACATTCAGTTGTGAAAAGTTATAATTCTTACAACTGGAATAGAAATTATCTGTTTTCAAATCCTTAACAAATTAAATGTACCATAAAATATGAATAGCTGATATATGGTTGAGTTTCAGTAGTCCTTGTAGTCACAGTCAAGATCGTTGAAGATGTTGTGGAATTGCGAATGTTCTCCACAAATACATAATGAAAGTCATTCTTTTTTCTCTGAATAGTAACCAAGCTATAAGTATTTTGATTTAGTACAGACATATGAGTTACTTCAGAGATGGTTGTTTTTTCCTTTTCCTGCAGCGGATAAATCCGTCTGCAGAAATGGTTATGATTGATAGGATGTTTAACCAGGAAGAAAGGGCATCTCTGTCCCGGGAGAAGCGTCTTGCACTAGTGGATCCTGGTAAGTGATGGTTATCTTCTGAATCTTACGAAAACAGCATAAGTATGGGTTGTTTAAAAATCTCTCTGGCCACAGTGAGGCACTGATTGTTAGCCTATTTTAAAAGATATTCAGAGGAAGTATGATATGGCAGCTTAGAAGATTGAAATACTAGTCTTCCTAATACCACGTTTGGATGTTTAGAATGCTTGGAAGTGCCTTTAGTGTGGTTTTACAGTGCACGTTACATGCATAGTATGCTGGCTAATTTGGTGATAATCTCTTACCCTAAAGCATTAATGCAGCAGAACACTTAAGCACATGCACATTACTTAAAGAAATGAATCTCTAGGCTGTGGATGTTACTTGAATTGCAATACTAAGAAAAAGATGGAACATGTTTTTTTTGATATATAGGTAGTTAAAGTAAAATGTTGCTACTTAATTTTCAGATGGTTATCAGGCCGATTTTTGTTGTTCTGCCAAACAATTTGATAAAACAGCTGATGAAGCACAGACCAGCAAAAGTGACCATCAGTCTAGCAAAACATTACCTTCTCGAAGTCAGACTACCAAAACCCAAGCCAGAGACCGACCAAAATCCAGCTCAGCAGAGTCCACAAATCACAATAAACTTCCTCTAGTGCCTAACAACATTTTGACACCACAAGAAGGAACAGCTTCTACTAAAAAATCGGAGAGCCTCAGTAAAGCTTTAAAGTTTGAGAAAGCTAATTGTTCTTCTGAGAGCCAATACAAGGCCCTTTCTGAAGAAAAGATGGCTGGTAAAGATCTTAACAAGTCCATTGAGAATTCTTCGAGTTCTGAAGACTTGTCAAAAACTGTATCGAGAGGCGGTCATGGAACACATAATAAAATATCAAGGAATACAGTTCAGTCTTTCTCAAAGGTAACGTGTAATAATTCCCTCAAAGACAAAACTCTGAGGAGCCCTCCAAAGAATGAGGTTTTACATCCTGATAACATGAAGGGCTCTGGTGAACCCCAGCAAGACTTACTGCTGAGTAAGAGTTTAGAAACGACATTTAAAAACATCTTGGAACTTAAAAAAGCTGGGAGACCGCCACAAAATGAGGCGTCGAGTAGTGGCTCTGTTGACTTAGAATTCCCTAATTTTTCACCTATTGCTTCACAGGAAAACTGCCTGGAAAAATTTATTCCAGACCACAGTGAAGGTGTTGTAGAAACTGACTCTATTTTAGAAGCAGCTGTAAATAGTATCTTAGAGTGTTAATAGTTACAGTACCATGGACAAGTTATGTTTCTCTTAGCAGAAGCAAATGTGAATGACACCACAAGTACAGCCTGACATACATTTAAGGTTAACCTTTCTAAACTAGATTCTGTTCTGTGTTTGAGAGCAATACTCATTGTGGTTACAGTGAGATATCCAAGTAAAGTTAATCCTTGTTAGAATGCAGTCTGTTAGGGCCTTACTATTTGAAGTATTATTATGATAGTGCTTTTGAAAATTGTGCAGTACTGCAACATAACAAGGTTGCAGGTTGTTAGGCCCTATGTAATATGGTAATATACTGACAATCACAGTCATTTGAAAGGATATATTTATTAAGAAAATGTTTTTAAAAAGTGTTGAAAGCAACAATTCTCCCCTACCCTCGTTTTCCACAAATCATCAAATTTTTAAGTTGTTCTGGAAAACCCACTGTACCTCTATTCACAAGTGATAATTTGCTTTGTTAAGGAATCTGTGTTCTAGGATTCTTGAGTTGGAAGGATGTCATCAGTGTGTTTACAAGGCTTCATAATTTAAACTTAAAGTGCTTTTCTATTGCTTTCTGAGCAGAAACTAGTACTTGATATATTTGTAGTGGGTAAGTTTAGTCTGTGGGATGATATTATATGATCTTAGTCACAGTGGCATGATATGAAGTAATAAATGCTTGACTAAGGAAGGTAGAATGGAAGCCAGTAAATGGCGAAGTGTACAGGATGAGGCCATGATAGAGCCATGAATTTATATATATAATACATATATATGTTAACTCTTGAGGAAGAGATTTTGCATTTTATAATTGGATGTAGTCAGCCTTGAGTCTTTCTGAAGTGGTATAAATGTTTTTTTATTTGTTGTTTTTTCTTGTTTTGTTTTTGATGTTTTTTTTTTTTTTAGACCAAGTGTCAAAAGCACTTTTATTTGAAAACTGTTATGATATTTGTAGCTTATATTTTAAGAGGACATTAGCCTTACTCTGATGAAATTTAAAGGCCAGTGTTTATTTTTGATTTTTTTTTTGCTTTTTGCTGTCAGAGAATGTTAAATCATCCACTGTAGCAGTCATAATTATCAAGATATGTACAGACCAAAGTCGATCAGCAATCCCATTGTTAAAACATATCTAAAAGTGTGTAATTATTAATTCATATTGTAGAGCCAGGTAAAACCATTGCATGGTTTGTATCTGGCTCGCTGTCATGTTGATAAGATAGAATCTTATTATTTTATTTATTTATTTTAATCTATGACATCTTTCTTTTTGCTGCCCATGCTGCTTTGTCCTAGTTTACTTTGGTCATGAGTGCTTTTGTGCACATAAGTACGCTGACATTAGTCACGTGCGTGTAGTACATATGTCTGCTCAGGAGGATATAGCTTTTGTGATTTCTAAGGTATGCTTATATTCTCCCCCAGACCTTCCCCACAATTTCTTAGAGAAATTACCAGCCAATTTCCAGACTTGCTGATTACAGTTTTCGTAATCTAGAGGCTCATTGTGACAAACTGTGGTTGTCAGTTAGATTGCCAGGAAAGAAAACAAAAGGTAGAGTTTTGCTATCATGTAATTCAGTCCATCTGAATAGTGCAAAAGAAAGCAGAATTAGATCCTGTGACAGTAGAAGATCACAGTGCAACTCAGTATTGAGCTACAGTCCACTGTCTGACCACTAAAGGAAACCAAATCTAGAAAGCAACATGAGAAAGATGAACTTGTTTAAAATTCATTTTCCCTTCAAAGTGAATGGAAATAGTGCTTTTTGTATGTTACTAATTGCCATTTAAAAAAATTGTGCCAATTTTAAAGTACGTGTTTGTAAAAACCCAACATTCCCAAGTGTTGTATAAGATATTCAAAGTAATAAGTATTGCCAGTTTTAAATTTTTAGTTAGGTGTCCATAGAATAGACTCTCAGGCAGTTAGTTGTTTTCTTATTGGCAAAACTGACAATATAGTCTTCACCTATTGCCTTTTTAGATTTAATAATATGCTCATGGCTGTGTATCCTGATGCGTATATGTTTTATGATTTTTGGAAATTTAACCATCCTAAACTATCTGGGAAGGAAAACAGTAAGTTACACAGCTGTATGTTAACTAGTTAATTTTTTCTTTTATAGGAAAGAAAAAAGAGTTGCACATTCATTGATTCACTTGATTTTTGTACCACCTCAAAATGGGTACAACGTCTGTACAGCAAATACATAATTGATGTATCAGGCTATGTGTCTTCTATTGGATCTTATTTGGGGATGGGGGACAATGGATATAAAAAAATGACTAATTACAAAAAGTAATCATTGTTGATTTGGTCAGACACATTTCTCTGAACTACTTGCAAGAGGAACCCATTGAACAATCCTAGCAAGATAAACGTTAGATTGTTGATGTTCTGTTGTTCACTCCTTTGAATTCAATTCTAAAGGAATTCTGGTACGTGGTGAAGCAGTAAATGAAAGAATTGTATTTTTTGTTGTGTTTTTTAAAAAAAAAAGTATAAATTAATCATACGGAATCAATCCAGCAAAGTATTGTGAATGTGCATGACTTTAAACATGTTTTCATTATTTTGCTGGATCAGCATTGTGATTTCAACGTTATTTAATACTGCCTAATATTAAAACAAATTTTAAACTGGCAATTAAGAAAAATATGTTCATTTTGAAGATTTTAGTATAATTTATCTGTTAGATTAGGGAGGCCTTACAGACTGACTTCACTTAAAGAGGATGTGTCACTTATTGTCAGTGTGGTATGGACTTTATTTGCTTAAATACCTTCATTTGTAAAGTATGTCTCACTTGAAATTGCTTTGTATACATTTTGTAAAAATATTTATAAAATGTTTTGTAAAAAAAAAAAAGTATAACAAATTGCAGTTTATTTTGTTATGTTGGATAAATACTGTTAAAAGACACAAGTCAGTAAATATATTGTTAATCCATGGATAGGAAATGTTTAGTTGGAGATTACAAATTGAAACAACCATTGCAATACAGCCAAAGATTTGGGAAAAATGTGCATCTGTGATTGTCTTGATTTAACCAAGTTGAATATTTACATTACCAAAAGAGGGTTGTTCTCAGTTTTAAGTAATATGGTTGCAAATATTCCTACTCCTGTGCTTTTTTTTTTAATTCAGCTGTATTATAAAATATTTAATAGGCCAACTTTTCATATTCTTTATGAAACTTCTGAACATATGCTGTTAAGACTTGGTTCATATGGCGTTATAACTACATACAGTAATGCTGATATCAAAATAACAAGATTGACAATGGCCCTGCTATGTTGTCATCAGAAAGCTTACCATGATGAGGTTTGCTGAGAGACACTCTCCTTCTCCAGTATGTTTTCACGAAATAGAGAGGCATCGCCTTCCTGATGCCTCGGGGAGATAGAAGAAAAGAGAGTGGTTTTTGTTCATCAGCCAGCCATCTCATCCGTGCTGCAGGTTTCAGAGCTGTGCCAGTTATATTTGGCTGCAGATACCAGTGTTTGTGGTATTTCCCATTCCTTCCTTTTGGCTGTGAGAAGGCGTTTTGATTGCTGATGATGTAATGCTTTCTCATACTTTTAGAGGGGTGATGAACTTTTTCTTACTATGATTGAATTTTTCAGAAAGTATGCTGAGATTCTGATCTAGTAAAGCCTCTTATGCTTGGAACTTCAACACTTTATTTTCGGAGGCTATGAAAACGAAGGATTGATGAAGTGCACTGCCTCTCATCTTGGAATAGGGCCTGCAATGTTGAAAGGTAGAAGTCTTTATGGTTAGTATTCAGTTATTTTGTCAATGAGACAAAATAAACTTGCATTTTGAATGCTTCTCACATTGATTCAGTCAGTAACAAAATGAATAAAATCAGGTCTGTGTTATTTTAATCCGTTTGGGTTAGGACGGCTAAGTATCTTAGATTTTTTTTTTTTTTTCTCTGTAACATATCCTCATAGAATTACCAGGCAAACCTTCTGGGCTCTGAAACATTGGATGTACAGTTCACTATGCAGCTGTATTCACTTCAGAATATCTTTTTGTCACAAGAACATGGTATATTTTTTTTAATTGCCTTTTAATAGCATTTTTATGGGGGGGCTTGTGTTTATTCCAACCTTCAGGGCAGAATTTCTGAAGATTTGGGCGTGCAAGTTAATGCATATCTTATTTAAGAAAGTCAGAACACATTTTGTTTTGAGGATCCATAGAAAGAAAAAAAATTGCCGTAATAAGCTTGGCACAAGAGCAGGTATGTAAGTAATTTTAAACCTTAGAGAATTTCTCTCCTCATTAGGAAGTTTTTTCTCTGTAAGCCTTTGAATTTTTCTTTTAAAATTGTGCATGTTTTTTTCTTGGAGTTCTCACAACGACGTGTTTGTCAAACAGCTTCAAGAAGTGCAAGAAGTTGTCTTCATGTCTTGGGGGTCAGCTGTCATTTTGGTTAAAGGAAGTCATTGCAGAAAATAAAGCAAGCAAGGTCAGGTGAAGATCTGAACATCAGCATCTCAAGTGCATAGATGGAATGCATTGTACACATGATTTCAAATTGGTAGTGGTGGGTATATTGAGTTTTTTGTTGGTAACTTACAGATCAGCATCTGTCATTCTGTGCTACTAGTCTTGCAATTAGTTACTGTACTGGAAATTGGAAAAAAAAAAAAGTGTCCATAATAACTAGTTGTGACAGGTAAACAAGCAAACTTGAGCAGTCTTGCTGTAGTAGGGGAAAAAAAGGTAAAGGACACAAAGTGTCCTGTTGAACCAAGTATTTTTGATTCACAAGAAAAAAACTAAAATTGCCCCCGTTGTATGCTGAACATAAAACCCTGGTTTATCTTTTTCAGAGTTAAGATAGCACACAGTTTGTTGAGGGAAAATGTTTTACAAATAGAGAAACAAGCTAAGTCAGAATTTAAGGCTCCTTTTGAGTGTACTCTTAGCTCGGCCTTACATGCTAGCTTTCATTTAGCTGTGTGCCATCGTTTCTGGAGATTATTAGTTGTCTGGAATGTAATGCTCTGTCATCACTTCTTTCGAACTGCAGGATTTTTTTTCTTAATTCTGATTTTTTGAATTTTTTTTTTTTGAAACAATGTGTAGAAAATGAGATGTTCCCATTTGAGGTAAATTGTTGTAACTATATTAAATTAATGAAATGACAGCAATTTTAGAATTCAGTGCTTTGAAGGGGAAGCAAGGTTAGTTAGTCCATGCTGATATATCTGGACAGCTTTAATGTTTCAGCTACCTTTTATGTCTACATAGCATAGTCTACATCATGACATAATGTAATCATGCCAGAGGCCAAATTTTCAGAATTGTGCTGAACTCTTGGCTGTATGAGTTGCTCACTGTCACATATTTATCAATATTACAACTTGTCCAGATAGTGATGTTTCATTCTAATTAATTTCCTAATACAGTCTTGTCTCGATACAGCTCCACTGTCTCTGGATACCACTGAGATAGAAGTGCTATAGACCTCTGACGTGCCTTTCTAGAAATCTGGCATTTAGGACCTGATCCGCAGTCTGTTGAAATCAGTGGAAAAATGATTTTCGGTTAAGGATTATGATGGTAATACTTCTCTTAAACAAACAAACAAAAAAATGAAATTTACGTTATGTCCTTGTGTGGAAAGTGATGCAAGGACTTTCAGATTCTATGGTGGTGAATATCTCAGCATATAGGTAGACAGCATGATATAATTAACGGAGTTATTTGGGGTGACGATCGGAGGAAGTGTTTGCATATAAGCAGACTGCTAATTGTTTTCCTCTGAACATTATATACATTTAAAAGTTACCACACAGCTCTGAAAATACAGAGCTTTACTCTCTTCTGTGAACTTTGACTTCAAACATTCATGCTGAGATGTGAAACCTTGCAGAAATCATGGTCAGAAATCATGGTCAGAAATCATGGTCAGAAATCATGGTCAGAAATCATGGTCAGAAATCATTGCAAGTAGTTAAGGTTAGTAAGTGGTGCAGTGGCCAAAATGATAAAACTATGTTAAAATAGTCAAAAATTATATGAGGCTAAAATCCTATCTGGATTACTGTGATGAAAACTAAACCTCAGCATTCAATTCAAATTAAATTCAGAAATTATGAATTGTGAAGCATAATTGGACAAGCAATCATTAAAACAAAGTATGTTATTCTTGAGCTACGTCAGCACAGCCCTGTGCTTCACCTCAGTGATTGGATTCTCCTTGGCTTCAAGCTATGGCAGTTACTTCAGAGAAACTTGAAGTGTACAGCTTTTTGAAATTTTCAGATGGCACGTAAAAGACAGTAGGAAAAGGTACTTGTTTTTTAAACTATTCAAATAACATCTGAAGTTGCAATCACAGATTATGCTGCTATTATTTTTGTGAGTTCCATTTGCTCAAGAGTCAGGCAGCTTCAAGAGAGCTGCGTGCAACATGCACTTGTTTGCATACAGAAAAACAAAGTGAAAGAGAATTTGGTCCAATTTAGCTTCAGTGACTATTGTTTTGGACTCAAGGGGCATGTATTATAAATAAGGGTATTTAGTTGGTTTTCTTACATTGCAGCGTTCAGCCACTGGGCCAGCACTGACAAAATACATATATAAATGTTTCACTTGTCTCTTGAGTTCTTTAAGTGATGTAAATGATATAATTAATATTGCTGCAATATTACTGAATTTGAATTATTTGTTTTTAATTCAGTTCAATTTGAAGCTGATTGCGCTTCACATTAGAACTTCTCCTTCCAAAGTCTCATTCCGAAATGCAATAATACACAGAAACTAAACATATATTTTAATTTCCTAATAGCTCTTTTAGGCTTTTTTTTTTCTTTCTTTCTTTCTTTTAAACATACTATGGATGATTTCTGTTGTGCATATTCTCTAAGTGAGCAGCAGAACAATGTCGGAAACATGCTTTAGTACGTTCTACAGCTTGATATTGCTGGGTGTGCTTGATGCCGATAAATGGCAAACAATAAAAATGTATGTGGTTAATATTACTAAAGTTGACCAATTCAGTGTCACCTTGCTTTCAAGGTAAAGTTAATTAAGGAATAGGGGATTTGGAAGGCTCCTTTTAACAAGGGCAAATTATAGGTCTGTGTCTGTGAAGGGTTAAATACTGAGTGCTTGGGAAGGAGGGACTCGGAAACCTTTATGTACAGAGAAGGAAATTCAGATGAATCTGAAGGAGAATAGGCTCCAGGGTTTGGAAGAGACAGGTAGGTAGGCATGTGGGGGATGGATTTGGTGGGCACCTTTGAGATTTAAAAGGTTAAATCTGATTTTTCAAAACACAGGATGTGTTCTGCACTCAGGAGGTTGTACAGGATTGTATCCATTGCTGTATTAGATCATTTAATTAACATGTTACCTAAAAATTATTAATCATACTGTATTTTCCCCCCTTATACTTCTGTGAAAATACCTGAATTCCATAGGTGCTGTGTGAAAAATGAGTTTTAACAGTGTAATGAATATTGTACATGGACATAGACTTCATGTCGTATCATTGCAAGGTTGGGCTCAACACAATTTGAAAAGCAGTTGTGAAGAAACATGCTAACATGCAAGGTCGGGTTTTAAAATGAGCAAGAACAGGTTACTAAAAATTGTGAGTAGACTCTAAAATTCTGTGGAATTGGGGAAGTGTTTCCATGATACTGAATGATTGTAATCGGCAGCATATTCTGCATAGAATGATGTAAAAGGTGAAGATGATGTCGAATCTACTTGTTACTGTGCTGTTTTTTCTCTTTCTCCTGCGAGGTTAAATTTTCCCCACTGACAGAAAAGAGAGAGCTTCCATACAGTGAAAGGTAAATTTTGAGTTTTCAGTGAAGACATACACAACCTTATGATACCTGTAATAATTAGTGTTCAATTTCTTAGAATGCATTAAGTTACTCTTTCCTGATTAGGAGGGCAATTTTAATTCTGTGACAGCCAGCCTGGGAGTTAAATTTTAACTGTTTCCCAGGGAGTTGAAGACCTGTTCTTTTTAAAGTTGAATTACACCGTGTTTGATTTGTCAGAACCAAAAGGGAAGCCCACCCTGCCCTGATTTGTTGTTGTTTTAGCCTTTGGCAATGAAATTTCAAGCCCCTAAGTAAATAAGCATCCTCACAAACCTGTAGTTTAGAGTCACTTTCACCTGTTTCTGTAGTAGTGTTCTGTCAGAGATGGCTCATTTTATTTCAGAGCCATTGTGATCAAGCATGATCATACAAATAATGATAACGGTTTATCTGTGCGCCCATTTTCATTAAATGAGGTGTAGTAATTTTGGGGGAATTTGTCTTGAATTTGTAGAGCGTCTAGCTAAGAGAGCCCCCTGCTGCTTGCATGGAGGTGTGTTTAACATCTACCCCAAGCAAGGTTAAGGTGTTTTCTTTCTTACCTGGCTAGCTTAGTAGAAATATCTACTAATGTAGATATCAGGGCAAGATTATTACTGACAGTGAAAACTTGGATCTATCTATCTATCTATCTATCTATCTATCTATCTATTTATTTATTTATTTATCTGCCATGCTCTTTCAGAACTGAAGGTGCTAATAGCAGTTTTATGGCAGTTCATCTCTTGCAACTCTGACACCAGGGTCCAGTCACTGAAAGAATGCAAGACTCAAGGTTGGAATTAACCATGCCACGAATGGTGAGACCAGGTTAAAGAAGCCCCCAAATGTTATAGGCAAATATAGTTGTACTTCTCTGTACTGTAATCCAAAGGCAATATTTGACTTGAAATCCAATTTTGTTGTGTGGATGGAGAGGAAGAGCAGAAGCAGTAGACATAAGTGGTTAAAGGTCAGTTGTTTTTTTAGAACAGTTGAAAGAGGATATTTGCTTGCTTCTTGCTTCCCCTCCTTTACTTAAAAAGATGGCAGTAGCTTTGGATTGATGAGTTGACTTAGTCATCTGTAAAAGCTTAAAAAAAAAAAAAGAGAGAAAAGGGGAGCTATGCATGTGGAAAGCAGAATATTCAGCTGCCTGTGTGTCCATTCAAGGGGTAGTTCAGAAACATCAGATTCTGTGCAAATAAACAGTAGGTTTCAATTGTCTGCTGCTAATTATCACCCAAATTTGATTTGCACGCTCTTCAAAGGGACTCATATCTTTCCATTTAGCTATTTGTTTCACTGCGATGAATCTTTAATTCAAACCAAACGTGGGTCAATTTCCAGCTGAAAAAAAATGTGAGGAATGTGTTTATCCATGGTCATATCAGTGTCTCTTTTTAGTTTTATATAAGTGTTGATTCATGGCCTCAGTGGGGAGGTGAATTTGTGTCAATCTGTGAATTGGCTTTGCTTGTTTGGTGAGTTTGTAAAGGGTTTGGTCAGTTGTAGAAGGGCTTAAATAATTGTGCATAATGGAATGTTTCTGGTGGGCATTAGAGTAACTAGGGTAAGTCTCAAAGTTATACAGATACAACAAAATCTCATTCTGGGTACATTTTTTTCCAGCTATTATTTTTCCTTATGCAAAATCAGGTTAATTGGTCTTTTGCTCACACTTTTTTTCCTACTTCAATAACTTCTAAAAATCTTGATAGGCAGGCTACTTGCCACTCTTTCTTCAGTGATATAGCCTAAAGTCTCTAAGGGCACTGAAGGGTTGCATACCCTTCCTCCCACCAAAAGTACCAGACCTACAGAACACAGACCTATAATGAGAAAATAACGCAATTCCAGAAACATCTGATACATCGAATGACTAAGTGGATGTTTAGCACTGCCTTAGAAATCTTGCAGTGCTGAATTGTCTGGGCATGGTCCTGGGCAACCTGCTCTAGGTGTCCCTCTTTCAGCAGGGGGTTTGGACAAGATGACCTCCAGAGGTCCCTGCCAACCCCAGCCATTCTGTGATTCTGTGTTAATAATGTTTAGCAAGATTAGTGAAGAATGCACATTTAATTGTGCAGTACTAAATATAACTTTGGTTTCACTGACTGCAATTTTGAATTGAACTTTTGGGGGTCACGCAGGTGAGTGATGGGTGTATTGAAAAAATGCATTGCTTTCTGTCCTTTGTGACCTAGGAGGGGAATGTGTCAGTAACGTGTTAAAAGATTGTTAACACTCATATGTTTAGTATATGCTTAGGGGGAAAAAAAAAAAGGCAAACAGAATTACAGCTGCCTGTATGACTGTCTTGCAAAGGGAGCATATTTTTAATTTTTATGCACTCGTAGGTTAAGTGCTGACAACAAGTTAGCACTGCCCTATGCCCTGTGCACTTTGTCATACAGTGCTTTCACGTGCTCATGCAGACTCACCACATTTTGACCTTTTGGACCTGCAAGTATCTTTGGCTGTCAGCTTCTCAAGTACGACTGCCTGCTCTTCTTCTGAGGAAGCCTGTCTCAGTGCACAGGATAGCACAGGTACCTTGTATTGTTGTCAGGTCCATCTAAAGGCAAAAGCTTGTCTAAGAGCCATGCAAAAGAGTCTAGCAAAATGTTTGGCTTCAATTCCCACTCCCTCAGCCTCTTCTAAGAGCCAGACTTCCACCTCTCATTGACTCTGCAGGGAAGAGAGCACCGATTTCCCAGATCCCCAGGTACTCTCAGTACCTGCAGCAGGGCCCGTAGTGCCATGCTTCTGAACCTGCGCTTAGCTGTCTGCTATCTTGGGAACCAGCTTCAAAGTATCTTGTCTAGTTTCTGAGCGGCCCTTCTTCAATATCAGATCACGAGGTGTTAATCCAGACTGCTATAGCTGCTGCTGCTTTCTGGTTGGGAAGGGAGATGTCTGGCTTTACTTGTAAAGTAACCTTGGGGATTAAGGCATGTTCATTTTCTGCCTCCCCTGACCTGCTTGAGAATGGCTGGTCAGTGCCTCGCCCGAGCATGTGGTGCCTTGGCTCTGATCAGATGCTCCTTTCATACTCCACATGTGCATGCTGACGGCACCAGTATTTCATAGGCTTTTGATACCTGGTCCAGTGGAATCTGATTCGAGCCTAAAGTTTTTGTGAAGCCAACATGGCAATAAAGTAGGTGTCATCTTTAGCAGAGCTGGCTCTGGAGTGTTTACCATAAAACGCCAGTTCTTGGTCCTCCGTTGGAGGGTCCACTCTGTGCTGTAGCTTGTAACTCCAGGCAGTCATGCATAGTGTTCACTGTACTGAGTGAAAGCTCTTCGTTTTAACAGGCTTTGCTTGCTTTCAGCGTGAAAGACATTTGATGTCCGCCCTCCCACACAGTCTCTGCCTGTTATCCAGCCGATCATCCAGCGCTGGAGGAGCTGCCAGCTTCCCCCTGAGAACAGGCTTGGCCTCATCCCTCGGCTCGTGGCGAAAGCAGCGTTGGCAACAGCTCTGTGAGCACAGACGGCAGGTTGGAAGGTCGCGTTTGGACACTTGAGCCTCTGCTTTTTCTGCACCTTGAAATCAGTCTGTGATACGTTGCATTATTTATTTAGAGCCTTTGTGCTGTAATCGATCCAGCCAAAGAGCAATCTGCCATCCAGCTGGCTAGACACTTAGCAGCCACAGCAGGGAAAATGGTAAATCCAATCAGTGAGCTGCTGCCTACAGAGGTGGTAGCGAAACTGTTAGCTAGCTCTGCTAATTGGTAACAGGTTTTTACAGTTGCATGTAGTTTTGGTACAGATTCTTGCAAAAATTGTGTTCAAGGCTGTGCGCTGTTTCCTGCCCTGCATGCGGAAACTTACGGACTTCCAGTGCCAGGGTCCTCGCGGCCAGGGCAGCGAGCGCCGGGTTGGTGCAGGCGGCAGAGCCGTCCTTAGCTGAGGGAATGCCCAGCTGCACTTCGCCTGATGCACAGGCCTGCTTTACCTTCGGCCAGGTAAGTGGGCGTAGGCGTAAATCACTTGTACCTCCAGATAACATATTCTTGGAGTACTTTTTTCTTTTTCCCCCCACAAGAGAAGTAAGAAGGCATGGGGGCAAGTAAACACTAGAATCTAGCTAAAAGCTAACATTTACTCTGCAGACCCATTTTCTTTCCCATTTTGTCTATTTTTTTTTTCAGAAAGAAATAGCATGTATAGATTCTGTAACCAGACACAATAGCACAGAAAAGTGTGAATTTTTCCCAGCTGTCTTAATGAAGTGTTGGTTTTAAAACCTAATTTCACTGTTGCTTGCTATGCAATTAACACCCAGTTAATACATTTGGTTAGTTCAGCTGTGTGGTACCTTGCTTTCTGTTGGGGTGGGTGTCAATATGGACACCTCAATGAAAACATCCATTTAAGATAAGTAAGCAGTCAAAAAGCAAACAAAATCTGAGGCTGTGGAAACAGGCTAGGAAAATCTGGTGATATTATAGATCTATTAAAATTAATTTGAATAAAGTGCTCTTTTCTGTTATGCCAGAAAAGCATGGCAAAAAGAGAGGGAGTTGAGAGACAGGAAATTAAGAAAATGTTTGCATAGATTTTCAAAGGAATCAAATAAAAGGGAACCTGACAAAATAGTGACCGACACACAGAAGGTGAATCAGATACTACCAGTTAAATTTGAAGTAAAAGAGAAAAAGGACAGATAATGAAACAAAAGCATCAAGTGAGGCCAAAAAACTTTTATTAAGAATACAGCTGCTCCAGAATAATAACAGCATAGTAATTACTATCTTGTGTAACATCAGTGGAATTTAATGGTACAAGGTTTTGAAACCAAGAACATGGTGGGATTAAAAAATATATCACCCTAAATGAGGAGAATCTCTACAGTTTTTCATGAAAAAATTCGTAAGTATTGTAAGTTTCAAGGTAAAGATCTAAGCATTCCTTTTCAGTAGTGGTCTCTGGGTTGCTTCTCTTTTAATCTCTTGTAAATTTAACAATGCTCTATACTAATAAAGCAAATGCAAGGTTTTTAAGCGCTTACGCTAAATCAGCAGGAACAGGAAACTCTTCCCAAANGGGGCTGGGGAAGGGGCATTTCCTTGGATTGAAGATCTGCAGATCTGATGAAGGCCCGGCGGCTGCGGTTTCCCCATCACTTTCCCGCTCCTCCACGAGGTGGGGGAAGCAGCTCACGCTGCAGCCAGGCGTGAGCCCACCGCAACGGGCTCTGCGGGCTTCTTGCTACTTTTGAAACCTTTTTGAAACCATAACAGGGATTTCACAGTTATGATCTATCGTCAGGGGCTCTGTGAAGGATGCCTGCTTTGCTGTCATTGAGAGAATGAGGATATTTTAACTTGTGCTCGGTGTCTGCTCAGGGCTCTGATTTTGCCAACAGAGGCTCATTTTGCTGTTGTCTGTCCCTTTCCTTGTCTCAAAACCTATTACTCAATTGACTGATTTTTCTTTTTGCCTGTGATCTCTGCTGTTGATGAAACAGGTCAGCACAAAATAAAAAAATGTTGGTTAGTTTTAAAACTCAATTCAGTTAAGTTCTGTTTAAAAAAAAATCTGTTAATACCCACGTAGACATGACACAACACTACTCCTGTTTTAGGTGGTCGTCACGTGGCAGATGGTGTGAGTTATCTTTCAAGGTGTTAAAGTGCGTTTACAGTGGTGCTAGGGTTGTTTTCAAGCTGCACAGTGCTAAGGCGATTGTGAAAGCAGGCCGCTAAGATAAAAAGCCATCGGAAAGGGACGTTTTTAGGTGACATACAAACCCAGGAGTCTAACTGAAGACTGAAATAGTAAATTGCTTGGAAATAAGGCTGGAAAAGGGTCTGAGGGGTATTCAGGAGTCACTTCATCCTCGATACGTGATCCACTATGTCCATACCGCTTTTGGCAGAAGTTTGTCTGAGGCTGCAGTTACGTGCTTACACAAAATGTCCTTTTGCTTCCCTTTAACCCAAAGGTTTCCTGCGAGCTGGTTGTTTCTATGTTGCCACAAACATGGTGTTGCCCTAAGTGAAGGGTCTGGGAGCTGCAGCATGTGGTAGGAAGAAGTGGGAGGTGAGGAAGCTGCAGACTTCACGAACAGTATTGCCATCGGAGAAAATATCTGTGAACCTGTTCTTGTCCTGTTCTTATCTTGTTTTCTGGGAGTGGAGGCAGACAGTTTTTTGGTTGTTTCAGTCAATATTTTTGTTTTGTTTTGTTTTAACTGGTGTTATTTGTACCATTTCCCAATAGGAAATAAGCAACAATCTTAATTTCTTGCCAAAATATATGAGGACATCTTCTAGCATCGCTTCACCAGTTCAGGACATAATTTATTCTTGCTTCTTATTGATACAGCTGTGATAGTAACTCATCTAGCTCTCAGCCAGGACTTTGAAATTTCTGATGGCTTGGATATATGATTTGTACTTCAGGTGAGGTTTGGCCATTGTTCCTTTATGTGTGACAAACTAAATGATGTTAACATGAACCTTACTGGAAGAGGTTTACAGCAGTCAAGCTTTGCTAGCTTCTGTGACAGCTAAAAGTGTACAGGTTTTGTTACTGAAGGCTCAGTTGAGGAGTGGTAACCTGCTAGTGTGGTGAATCGGTCAGATGCCCAAGCCAGAATTCCTCTATGAAGGCTTAAAGGGCAGGTGGTCTTGGTCGTGGTAATACAATGTTAGCGATAACAGAAATCATCGGGATGCTGCTCTCGCTCCCCAGCCGGTGCCCTGCGCGGAGAGGCATTGCATTCTCTGCTGCAGCAGTGATCCTGCCTCCGTCCCCATCGCTGTGGAAGACGGGTTTAAACTGAGGCAAGAGCGTGCTGTAGGAGCCACTTAACCAGCGTAGTTCAGAGCTCCGGCAGATAAATGGGAGTGTGAGGTGAATGCTGTCTCCTCGTTTTGGAGTGATGGCTTTAAGTAGCTGAAACTGAGACCAGTCCCCAGATATGGGAAGATCTGTGCCTTAAAGTTTGCAACAACATTTTTTTTCCTGCATAATTAATTATCTGGATTGCACTATTGCTAGTTCCCCTCATAACAAAGACGTTATTGTTTTAAACCTTTAAAAAAAAATCCTTTACCAGGCGTTTTTATATTTGCTGGCAATTTGGGCTAATGAAAAAAAATATAAATGTGGTAAAGTGAAAAATACACCAAAATTCCACTTCCATGCTGTGGCCAAATCTATCTTTTGGGAGTTGCTACTCTAGCCTGCTCTGTGCTGGAGAGCCATTTTTCTCATCTTCACTTGTGCTGCAGAATTGTGCTTCCTCTAATGCTGAGGCCAAACACATCTCTAGAAAAAACTGCTTGGTTTGCCAAACACGCAGCTGATGACACGTGTATTTATGCTTCCTGGCAAACTAAATTAAACAAACAGGGACTAAGTTGGGCAGACATTATAGGAGGTAATACTTCATTATAACTTGACTATGAGCAGCTTATTCTCCTTTCCAATTATGGCATCACTATGCATCACTTTCCCAAGAGAGGAGTATTCTGGGGAAAAAATTACAGCATGTAAAGTCTTGAAAGTGCAGTAACTGTACGGTAGGGGACAGTAGCTAAAATGAAATATTTAAGTGCATGTACATCTGTCTCCTTTGGTAAAAAGTATGGTTGTTTTTACCTCACATATTAAACTGTTAAATTAATTCCTGAAAACTCGGCCACTTGGTACTCACTGTGCCTAAATTCAAGCTGCATTTCAGAAACATCAGGTTCTGTGCAAATAAACAGTAGGTTTCAATTGTCTGCTGCTAATTATCACCCAAATTTGATTTGCACGCTCTTCAAAGGGACTCATATCTTTCCATTTAGTTATTTGTTTCACTGCGATGAATCCTTAATTCAAACCAAACGTGAGTCAATTTCCAGCTGAAAAAAAATGTGAGGAATGTGTTTATCCATGGTCATATCAGTGTCTCTTTTTAGTTTTATATAAGTGTTGATTCATGGCCTCAGTGGGGAGGTGAATTTGTGTCAATCTGTGAATTGGCTTTGCTTGTTTGGCGAGTTTGTAAAGGGTTTGGTCAGTTGTAGAAGGGCTTAAATAATTGTGCATAATGGAATGTTTCTGGTGGGCTTTAGAGTGAGCAGTGCAAGTCCTGAAGTTACACAGGCACAAAAAAATCTCGTTATACTTGAATTCCCATCCCACCTATAAAGGATATCTGTGCGAGGATGAAATGGAGAGATGGAATAACACAATCTAGTTTTTTCTTTTTTTCTTTTTTCTGCTGCGTTAACTCTGAGTTAAAGAATACATATATCGTATTTTCTGTAATCTCCTTGGCTCTCACCGTGACCCTCCACCATGTCCACAGCCGTAAAGTTTCAGTCACAGAACTGAAGGAATTCTGGACATTTTTCTCTCTAAAATTAATAGAAAGCACCAAATGCAAGAAACAGGGCTATGGCAACAATAAAATTTCATTGTAATAAATACCACATGCGATCACGATTTACGAAGCAGACAATAAAGACTAATTTAAAAAGAGAAATCCCTCTATTCTCTTTCATGTGGCTGACAGCAGCATCATTTCTGGCTGTCTTTACTGGAGATTTATTCAGAGATTTAACACCCCCTTCTGTTTTTCTTCTCCTGGAAGCTTGGAGGAGGATACTTTATTAACTTACTATTCTTTAGATTCACATATGACCTCTATTTTCTTTTAACATGGAGGTAGTTGGTAGGGGTTTGGGATTTTTTTTTTTCTTGAAAGATATCTTTTCAAGATATTTCTGTAGTATGATGGCATTTCCTGCATTTATTTATCTTCTAATGACTTGTGTAAATGGACCTTATTTTAGATAATTCTATGAACACTGGAAAATCTCTGCTCAGATTCTGCGTGTTGTCTTCAGGTACTTTCAAGATAGGATGTTGGGTGCCCAAGCAGTCACATAAGTCTGAACCAGTGACCTGATGTAAAAATGTTCGCTGCTGTAAGTGGAGGAAAGATTTCAATTTTATTGCAAGGATAGCTTTCTTATGCCTCACTGTTTTGGGCTTCTGTCACAGTTAAAATCAGGGTCCTTCTGAAGTGGGGCTGTGATTCCATAATGAATACCATGTGTCTTTTTATTGTGGCTGTATCCGTAAGGTGCATCTCAACAGAGTTTGATACAAGGAATTCTTTTTTGCTGAGTTGAAACTTTTTTTTGTTTGTAGAGGTCATTGTTTCTGGATTCTGGTGCTATGTGATTCGTTAATCTCGTTATTTCGTTAATATTTTTACAGTTTATTTTCGGTCCTGCCAAGTCCAATCCAAATAGCTGTACATTTTTTTTTTTTTTTTCTCCCTACAATGCAGGTGCAGTATGTGCTTGTAAAATGTGCTGGATACAGCGTGCAGGACACATTAGGATGTGTAGGATAGACCTTTCAAGTTTGGAATATCTCAGCATTTGTTGACTAAAGCTAATTTTACAAAAGCACTAGTAATAATAGACTTAGGAAAAAATACTAGCCTATCACAATTGGAGTGGGAAAAAATCTTAAGGAACATTCAGGTTTGTATATGTACTTCATATAAATTCCGTTTATTTTTCTTAAGGTTTGGTTTTGATGTGTGTAAGCACCTCTTCTTTCCTAATACTTGTGGCTATTCTGCTCAGGTGATGAACAGAACAGCAGTATTGCTTCTAAAAGATGCAATTACCTAGCCAAATAAACCCATTTTATTTTTTTTATGCTGATGATCAGTTAGGGCTGCATAAGGACTCCTTGAGAGTTGTTCTTCATCCTTTAGGATACTCGGCTATCCATCAGCTTACCAAAGGCTATGGCTTCTAGCTGGCTTCCTATATCAAAACCTTTTCTCAACAAAGAATTATTCAAGTTCTCAAGAACACAGTTTGGGGTTTTAATTAAGTAGCCATATCTAGGTGACTTCTGAGACTTCTGATACTTGCTGGCAATGTGTCACTGCTATGCCTTTCCAAGAAGGTTGCTTTTTTTAGCAGTCATTGTATTGCATATGCACATGTTATTCCTATACAACCTTCTTTTTCAGTGGAAGTATCCTGTAATCTGACCAATGCTTCTCCTGAAGCTAGGTAAATTTCACCACAACAAAAACATGAGTATGCCAACTTTCTTTCCTAAAACTTCCTGCCTCAGGTTTTTTTTTTTTTATACACCCAGGAGATGAGAAAGACTTTGCCTTTTAAAATTCTATGGTCCGCTAGATAATATCTAAAATTATTTGTTTCTGTTAGAATGAAGCCCCAACGTAATGGTCACCTCTGAGCAGAGATTTTGAGAGTGGATCATGATGGGCTCTCTTAAGATCTTCTATGGTTTAGCCATAATCTTCACAGCATTTGGAGCTCACTACAGTAAAACCAGACCATCCATCTTTCTAAGGAATCTGCAGGTTGGCCGCCTGGAGGTCCATTTATGTGAAGCACAATACAATTGCTAAAATATCTTGGAATCATGCTGTTTCTGTTCCCACCCTTGTTCCACTGAAGGTCCAGGGTTGTGACTCTGGGAACTTGTGAATATGATGGATAGTGCTTGCAATCGCTAGTTTTGAATAAACACATGGACTTTCTCTTGAGAGGTTACATAGCAATAATTGGAATCCTTCAGGATTTACATTCCTCACATGTTCACATTTGACACTTGTTTCACAGTTCTCTGTAGTCTAGAATTTCTCTTTGAATTGAAAATTGAGACAAAATGAGAGCTTGAAGATGAGCTCCAAGCCATATATCTTCCCAGTTAAGGGGAAAAGGCATGGGGGAACCCCCTATGAATAGAAAAATCCTGGAGGCAAATACTAGGAACAGGAAATCACCCAGACCTTGAAAGTGCCTGTGGAGAGCATATCTTGAAGAGCTCTAGTCACAGACAGACGGTGGTGGGGAGCCCGCAACACCGTCGAAATCTCTTTGCTTGGATTGTTAAGGCTTTGATTATATTTTAAGATGCACCTGAAAATCAAAGTATTTTCTGACTTTCAGAGCAACCCCTGGTTGTGTGTCTGGCTGTAAGTGTAATCATTTTTGTGGGAATGACCCTGATCTTTCATTTTTCTTCTTCCAGGAGGAGAGTGACCTGAAGTTCTCTTCTAGCTAAGTAGTTTAGAATAAATGGATTTTAAAGTAAAGATATATTTTTGGAGATATGTTTACTTTAACATTCTTCTGCTTCAGAAACAAGGTTTTTATTTTTGAGGTACCAGGCTGCTTAAATTTTCCTTAATGCTTGCTGTTAATAATATAATGGAGGAGGAAGCTTTCCCACTCCTTAATCTTTCACTCAGTCTTTCTGTCAGTCTGTCTCCCTAGATAGCTTCTGTGACCCCTTTCTCTTAGAAAGCTTTTTAACTGAAGTGGTCTTTTGATCTCTAGCTTTTTAGCCAGGAGAAGCAGCTTTGTTGCTTTGGCCAGGAGCCTTATGTTGTTGACTTGTCACTTGTGAAGAAAGTACTTAGCTGAAAATACCTTGATGCGTTCTTGGTAATTTAACACATAGCCTCCTATTTACATAGATCAGTTCCATCACAGAGGAAATCCTAATAAATCTCCAGACATACCTACTTTGCATCCCTACTGCATATTGTTGCTCATAAATTAATAACGCAGGCAGTCTGTATATCCAAGCTTGTTGTGGATGCTCACACCTGGACCACTGGGGACTCAAATTGCCTTTATATATGTAGGAATTTACTGAAGCTTGAATACACAGTATTTGTTTATTTCTGCTGAAATGCTTTTGGTCCAAAAAGTCTGTTAGAGCAAAGTGGAGTATTACTTTAGTTTCTTGTCCAGTCCTAAAGTCATTTCAATTATTTATGTTATTACAATCAAAGGGTGAGTACCAAAATAACAAATGCAGAGAAAATCAGCTCAATTAGATATGATTTTAAATGGGCTTTCCAAAAAAATACAACTCTGTACAGCTTGGCCGCCCTGAATTGCAATGCAGACAAATTACTTGACCTCCATAAACCTTCATGGGGCATGAGAGAAATAAGCTCTCTGGAGAACAAAGACAGACATTTTATCCACTAAAATTTCTCCGGGATATCCTAGCTAATCTTCACACCAGAGGAGTTTTGGGGCTGATGTGACCCCCCCCCCCTCCACTGCTTTCACACCTAGGCAACTTTCTTAATTTCATCAGCATGAGGTCAGAAAATTCTCTCAAAGCAGAGAGCGGGTCCATAACTGAGCTTTTATAAGGGCTCCAAGACTAGTGGTGTCCAGGGCATAAAAACACTTTGAGAAAAGTCTTTGAAAAAAATATCTGCTTTTTTTCCCCCTATGTTGATATTAAGAAAAGTCGACATTTTCTGTCCAGTGGAGAAACCTTGTCACAGTTATCCATGCCTTTGACACCTTGAGGCTGTATTATGTTATCGTCATGCAGTCCATACAGGGCTGTATGTTGAGACCCTTGGAAACTGGAGATAGTGCACAATGTGGACCTTCATGCCAAGAACACTTTAGATCAGCTCTGCTGCTTGTTATTAAGTTCCTGGGTAGAATTCAAGGTGTTAGCTTGAACCTATAAAGCCCTAAATGGTCACCCAGGAGACTGCTTCTCTTCCTGCAATGCAGCACTTATAACTGAAATCAGCCAGAGACACTTGACCTCAGCTTTGGAATTTACTTCCCAAATCCATCCACCTGGGCTGGGACCTGTCAAAAGTTAGTGTGGGCTGTAAGCTCTCTTAGGCAGCCTGATGATCTGGTAGGGGGCTGGTTTGAGGGACCGGGGGTTTGCTTTTTGCTGGGGGTGGTGATAGCACCAAGTAATTTTATCCACTGATGAAGATTTTTTTTTTCCTCTTTATGCTAAGAGTAACAGTGTATTGTTTTTGAAATGATACCATAGCTACAGTTTATACCTGCCATACTGCATCTTGAACTGAGGCATTGCTAACTATATTTTAATTAATTACATTTCTGATTCCATTGAAATCAGTGGGAGTATACAGCTCATTCCCAGGATATATTCCCCTGAGCAAAATTTTTGAGATCAGATAAGAATCTGTAAAGAAATCCTGTGTAACAATGGATGAGATCAGGAAACCCTGATAACAGGACTTCTCTTTAAGACTCTGAGATCAATGAGGAGCCATTTTAGAGCAGAAACATCAGCTGGAGAGAACGCAACAAAGAGGAACCCTAGCATAAGGGGAGGCAGAATCCATGTTGATGTTTGTCATGCCATCTGTTTTATTCATAGCTCATTAAATGAGGTGCAGGAGAGGGGAAGCTGCAAAAAGATGAGATACGCTTGACCTTGTTATCTAATGGAGAGAGGTAAGACGTGCAGCTACGGTCCTGCAATGCGGTACACATAACTTGCATGCCGAGCTGACTGTTGTTTGGTGCAGGTTGTACAAGATACCATGATGCGGTCTTGCAGGATGCATCAAGGAAATTAAAGCTGGAAAACTAAACCTGGGCTATTTTGGCATCTAAGTAATTCTGCATGTTCAGCTATGCCCCTCAGCTATGCCTGTAAAAATATTTTGGGTTTGTAATAGTGTAGTCCATGGACAGGAAGAAATGGTGGCAAACAAATTTGTCATGTTTAGCAATAGAAATAATATTGCAGGTAATATATAGCTGTTTTAAGCGTGAGAGTTAGAGAAGTCCAATGATTTGATGAAAGAGATGTTTCTTCTCTGTTTGTTTCACCTAAAGAGGGAGGATAATGCGCTTGAAAGCTGAAAGCGTAAATCCCAAGGCCGGAGTATTTTATTCACCAGTGGCTCGTCCCAAATATTGTTTGGCTATAGGCAACAGTTCCTATCTGATAAGACAGGATGTAAAGCTGTGAGTAATCCCTTCACCAGACAGCACAAGCCAGATTTTTCTGGTTTTGTGTGTATAAATATTTTGTAGTTGTGTTTTTATTCCCATTTGCTTAGATTCCAAGCTCAGGTGCTGTACTGTGGCCATCCACAAGAGAGAGGCACTGAACCCCAGTGACTCCATGGGCATCCCACATGCAGACCCCGAAAGCACCAGGTCCCAACCTAGCACAGTCCCTCATAGAGAAAATACATCAGGCGCTTGAGCAGCCCAAATTTCATACTTTTTCTTCCCAACTGCAGGGATATAGCTGTTGCAGGAAGCTGGGAAAACTGTCTTTCTTCAGGCCCTTATATGTTCATAGTGAACAAACCCCACACACTTTGTCAGGACAAAAGGCTTTTCTTCAGAGGCAAAGCCATCCCCATGTACTAGTGATTTTTCTAAACTGCATCCGTTGCCAGTAAGGAACTTTTCCCTAGGAAAATGAGTGTCCCGGGTCTATTAAGTTTATTTGTAAGTCTGATTGACATATGATGGGACAAAGTTAGACTGACAGTGAGTGTTTCATTGATGTGAAATTTTACACCATATGTGGACATAGTATATACTTGGTTTATGATCCAGCTGGGCATGCTTGTTAGTTATTGTTGAGGTCAATCAAAGTGTAATTGTAACATAGGGAAAGACAGTCCCAGGGCTACAAAGATTTGTTTTCAACAGCTGCTCTTCATTATTCATTGAACTCTACCTTCTGTTTTTGAAATTAATAACCCTTGGCCTTCTAACAAGGCATCAGACTTTAAGAATATAGATTTAAAATCAAAGATGCACTAGTTTCATCCCTAGATAAGTGAGAGCACAAAGCACTTCAAGCTAGTAAGAGCAGTTGGCCAAAGAACTTAGTATTTCTGCTTGTGGAAAAACAGATGTGAGTTAATTAACCTGAAGTTTACAGGCACTGTATGCTGTATGTGAGAGAACCAGCCAGTGTCCAATAAACCCCAACCTTATGGAAGTCAGGGGGAACACTCAAATCTGCAGTTATATAAAATTTCATAAAAATTAAGTATCACAAGTCTACAACAGGGGAATATCAGATTAAACAGAGTTTATTCAACTTGGAACTTGTACCTCCATTAAATTAGAGATTTTTCCAACATCCATTCACCATTGTTTGCCTGAAGCATGGCATGGTCTTTGGCTCAGGATCATTGCAGGAGTCAGTGGCGTCCCATGAATCCCATTCCTTTGTCCTCTGTGAATGTTGCTCCACTGAGATGACACATGGAAAAGGTCTCAGGACAGCTTTGGAAGACCAGATGGTGCTGCTTCTCTGCCTTGTGCTAGCTCTGCAGTCCTGCTGAGGTCCTGTGCTGCTCCCTTTTGTTGCTACCGAAGAGCAGCTGCAGAGGGACCTGGAAGTTGTGGATGCGGTCCCACTAAGCTTGTTTTACAAACAGTGTTGTTCTGGGACTGTTTTCTGTAGCTGGGTGGGGGATATGTGTTTGGATTCCATGAACCACAGAAAGAAAACAGTGATATCTGTGGGTGGTTCGATTGAGCGACAGTTGTAATTTTTGAGCAGCAATGTTAGTTGTCTTGCCCACTGCAGAAGTCCTATTCTCTGCAACAGTTAACGACTACTGCTTTGACAAGTCTCAGAATACAATAGTCAAATGTACAGCTATCAGTGACGTTATGGGATAAAAACAAAGTTATGTAATTAACCACAAGAAAACTTAGTGGCAGGCCCATACCTACCTATTTTATATATATGCAAAGAAGGAAGTTTTAAAACATTTGCCTTTTCAGTAGAAATATTTCAACCTCTCTGCTGTGTGAGTTCCAGCATGGGATCCGGAGCCCTAAAAATGGTCCAATGAGGGGAAAAGGTAATCTTTGAATTTTACTGTAACAAACCTGCATTGGAGCAGAAAAAATTTCTTCAGTTCACTACTAGAAAACAGTCTTTGTTGGGATTTCTGCTGTTGGTGGTGCCTCGACCCACCTGCTTCAAGAGCAGGGCCCTTTCACTGTATGTAGCACCCTACCTGCACGTTGGTGGTGGGTGATGGTGGTAGGACACTGCTCTGAGACATCCCGCCTTCCTGCCGTGTTGGGCACAGTCCCAGGCTGCTGGAGCTGTAAATCCTGTGTGTAGGAACGGGCCCTGCCTCTCTTTCTCTCCACATGGCTAGTGCTGTGGCAGTTAGTTCTGGCTCTCAAACCTGTCTTTTTTTCTCAGCACCACACTTCTTTTTTCCTCCCTCCCTCGAAATACTGGATTATTCTGTACTGGCATGAAACAAACTTGTGACACAATTCCCCTTGAGTAGTTATTATTAGTTTTGATAAATTTTAACAGTGAGCACCTAAAATTGTCCCTACGTTTCTTCTTGAGTTGCATGTCCAAGTTTGTGGAAACCTATTATTTCAGTTGAGTTCAGGGGATACTGGATCTAGTCCAGGCACATTTTCTCCATTTCATCACTTTGTCATCACAAAAGGCAAATACACTGTGGCTAAAATATGTACATGATATTGTTCTGAGGCTGGATGTCTCAGTGCAGGCCATCTATTTGCCTTTTAAAAGGAAGTATGATTACATTAACTACAATGCATGATCATAAAACTAGTAACTATGGTAGCTGAGCATAAAGTTAATTAAAATTGAACTTAGCGGGTTAACGCAGCCATCTCTTTAGTCTCTGAATCAGTCTCTCATATCCTTTTCTTTCCTGTATAAATTCCACTACTTATTCATGTGGGATATTTTAAACCATCGCTAAATGTTGCATTTATGACATGTTTCTATGCAAACATCGGGATATCCATTGCACATGAGCATGTTTCCTCAGCTCTGCTAGCCTTGTTGGACAGATTATCTACTGTTCTCCCTAAGTCTGACCTTTCATGTTTAGTTACTTTAAAGACACTAGAAAACCAACTATCTACTCAATTTCCTTGTAGCTTGGGGGTAAGGTTAAAATATCATGTAGCTACCGTATGGTTGATGTTATACAGCCGCAACTGATAAGCAAATATTTTCTTTTTAAATACATACTACGTTTTGCAAGAGTACATAACAAGTTTTCCCATTCCTATTCTTTGTCCTAGAGAAGACCTAGTGTTGTTAAATATAAAAAGTTGCCATTGGTGTTTATCTTACTAAATCTGTTCACATCAATTGGTTCTGTCTACCCCATATTTCAAAGCAAAATGATGTGGAAAGGTCATATAGATTGCCCTTCTCTTCAGTTCTTGGCTTAAGGGTGTCCTGTTTGTAATTAAGGAACAATTTCTTTTGTGAAAGAATTTTTTCTTTCTTTTTCTCTCTTCCTCTTTTCTTCGTATAATATTTGGAGAGGCATGTGGAAGCCAGAGAACAGTTAATGCAGTTGGATAATTTGTCACTACTGAGGTAATCTCTTTTATTTTTTGCAAAAATCTAAAATGGGTTCTGTATTGTGCATTCAAATTCAAATCTATACACTATCAGCTCTGAATTTGGAGGTAAAATGCTGAATGTGAAGGTTTTGATTGTAAGGCCATCTGGCATTATTATGAAAAACATTCTTAAATGCTTAAAAGAAACCTAAACCACATTTCTCGGTAGGTGCTGACTCCAATGAAATTGAATCATCTTGGTGCAGGTTTGTTGTCTGACTGTTGGAGAGGCTGTGGGAAAGTCAGCTGCTTCTATGCTGATGAAGTGGCTGTGGCTGAGAATCATGGTTTTAAGGGAAAAATGCTAAGTGGAATGTCCGGCAGGTTGAAGAAAAATATTTTAAAATGGTAACACTTTTTAAACTTCTTGCAAAATTAATGCAAAATGTACATTTTTAGAAGACCATGAAGAGATAATGAAAATATTGTTGCTTCAATTTGATCCTAAAGAAATAGACCCTGAGGAGAGAGAAAAACCTATTTGCAGTCACGGAATGGTCTGAAAGCATTTGAGCAATACAGAGGAATGTGCCTCTAGATAATATGGAGACTGGTGTTATGTGGATTGATCTCCTGAAGTCTGAGTTTTCAGGATTCTGTGAAACTCAGTTTGTTTGTCTGCTTTTCTTGAAATCTGTGTGCTATTTGCTCACAGGCTTCACTGCTTGGATGGAAACGAAGGGATTATTAATGGGATGTAAGGGCTTTTCTATCTAGGTCAGATTGGATTTAGCACTGCCTGAAAATGACACCACTTGTTTAGTATTCTGTATCAAATGTACAGTGGCTAGATTCATTGCAGTCTGGGTCATCTAAGGTCATAGTGCAGCTGAAGTTGAGAAAACATAGCAAAGTTGAGGCAGCATTTTCAAACTGCTAAACAGGGAGGACCAGCACTGACTATTCCCACACAAGTCTTTATTTGTATGTATTTCCTCTTCCTCTTTGAGGTGGAATGCTTTATTCCTAGATGCCACATGTAGTGCATTTACAAGCTAGGGAAGCATGCATCAGGTCAGGCAAAAACCTGATGATTTGTTGCTAGTTTGAATTCTGGAGTCTGAATTGCATTCTCACCACCCTGAATCAAGGTTCTGTTTCTGAGGTTGTCAGCAGGTTCAAAAGGTCCTTCACTAGGATTTCAAAAAATAAATTATCTTTTCATTTTTTGTAGGAGGGATTCTTAAATTAAAAAAAATTAGAACAAAAAAAGGTCTAAGTATCCCATTACAAAAGTATGGATACAGAGTTTTGATCACTTCCTATTACTTTATTTTGCCTTTAACTTGTGAAACTAATTCCCACGGAAAATGCCAATCTGGGTGAAGCAGGTGGCAAGCAGGTTCCCTGGACTTCCCATCATACGAAACTGGGTCTTCTGCCACCCACCAGGCGCCAAGCAGTTGTATGGGCAGTGTACGGCCAGTCAGGAGGAGAAATGGAAGATGGAGGCAACAACATGCTGCCCTTCCCTTTCCCTCTCCCAGCGGTAGGGGTGTGCTCAGCAGAGCAGAGAGTGGGAGAGGAAAAGGAACCAGCTTCTGCTTTGTCACCACGGAGCTGCCTGCGCCGCAGCTTGGTAGCTTGTGAAAAGTGAACGCTGTTTGTCCTGGTCTCTTTATTGCCAGGATGGGTGACTTGGGTCATGTTTGGGAGAAGATTCAAGCTGTAATGCACTGGGTGACAGAGAACAGCAAGAATCAATGGAATGGGGTTTTAAATTTTGTTGTCTGTGACTTCTAAGTACCACGCCAGGTGCGTCTACTCTACTTGTTGCTGTAGTATCTGCCTTCTGAAATAGTGAAATCCCAGTCTGAGGCCTTTGTTTTGTGTTGGTGAAGTACTTCAGCCACATAAAAACTAGACTGCTAAGATTTATCAATTCGGCAAAGTATGGGGTCTTCTCTCTAACTGAGTCCCATGTCATGGGACAATTAGTTTCGGTTACTTGCTGCAGACATGCTGAGCTGTGTTGGTAGAATATTTCCTGTTTCAGGCAGACGAGATGTCATAAATCTTCATTTTCTCTGTGATAAATTGTGTGTTAAAGAAGATTGAACTTCCTTTGATATGAAACCAGGTTAAAAGAAGAATTCTTCTGATGAGACAAACTCAGAGATAGTAAAAATAGCAAATTAGGACACAGAGGAAGTGATGGATCCTTGAGAAGAATTTTTGTGTAGGCAATGACAAATTCTGTACAGCTCTACTTGAACGTTTGTAACATTTGAGTTGAGATCTAAGGGCTGCATTTGCAAGCTACTGGTACAGATAATTACTGAAAAATCTGGTGCTGAATTTTGGGCACAAGATGGATTTCACTATAAGCACACCTCCTCTGTTCCCATAAAACAGCCTGTCTCTCTCTGTATAGTCAGTTTTACCTTATTGCACCAAAAGGGCCTGCAAATAAGTACAGATCTAAAAGGTAGAAGGGATGATTCATCCAAAATGCTGTCTGAGGAGTTTGCTTTGATCCTCTCACCAGTCTCCTGTGCAGCGTGTCAAGAAATAAGCCCTTACGTGAGTTGATTGGTATGTCCTGGGTTTGACTCATCGCTGCATTGTTCCAGTTTTATATTGATGTGACACCACAGGAGTGATNTTTTTTTTTTTTTCCTCCATGTCTCATCGAGGCATTTTTTAAGCATCCAGTCATCCTATTAACTGAGTGCCTTTCAATCCTGTGCTGGTGACTCTGGCAAGGGCAGAGCACACCTTGCTGTTGTATATCCACTGCGTGTCCAGGAGCACACTGTTCAGAGCTTGGTGGTACACAGAAAACCTCCTGATACCTGCAGATTTATTGCGTATGTCCTAGTGTGGAGCACACGGAAATGACTAGGGATTTCACTGCAGGCACTGTGAAGTTTCTGTTTCAGGTTTTAGATCAGGCCTTAGCGAAACTGTAGTGGATAAACTTTTCATTTGATATTTGAGTTCTTTGTGTTACTGTTTACTTTAAAGAGAAAAATTCAGCATATCTGTAACTTCACTGCAAAGCCGTGGCTTTGTTGTGAGCAGTTGGTGCCACTCTGACAGGCGGGACAGCTCCTGTATTGCCTTAAAAACCTGAACGTCAGCACCTATCCCTCCTGTTTCGCTACAACAGAGAAATGACCCTGTTGACTACACTCCCCCTCTGTCCGTCCATCTGTCCTGCTCTACTGGGAGCAGTGGAGGGAGCAGCCCAAACCAAGAGCTCTTCAGACAGCTAAACAGGCTGGGGAAGGAAACATGAGGGTTTGCACAGTAAGCATTATGCATCTATGATGGTTTTTGTATCCTCTTTACCAGCAACTGCATGGGCTCTGTCTCTGACTCAGTTTTGATCCGTGAAAGCTTTGTTCTGATAAGGACCTTCAATAACAGTTATTCCCTTTTTACAGCTCACCTTCCATCATGATCGGTCTGCACATTTTTGAGTTGCTTTCATTTCTCCCACTGATATTGTATGTTTTAGGGAGGTAAACCCTGGCCCCCTCTATCCTTCTGTCAAATACTGAACATCAGACCTGTGCTTGAATTATCAGTTGCATGTGGATTATGTTACCTGATCTGTTTCTGTTTTCCATATGATACAGCTGGTGTAGGGTTTTTTGTCATATAAAAGCTGTAACCTTGAAGAACCAACATTAATTTCCTCTGGAGCCTTATGAAAAATATCAGGGGTGCGCCTGACTTGTGGTGACAGAGCTTTTCAGCATACTTGGAGAAAGAACTGCTTCTGGGCACACATGGCAGCCAGATATGACTTACATGCACAGCGGCGTACATACAGTACTAGTTCATTAACTTTCCCTTCACGAATCTGCTAACCAGATACTTTACTAGCACTTTTAATGTACCATCACATGTCTGGGGTCAGATATTAGTAAAACCCAGCTGCAGGTCAGACTGAGTTTCCATAAGACCTCAAACAATAGTGATTAGGTGAAAGCTTAATACCTTTAGACTCTTATAAACCCTCTGTCTCATATATTACATCGAACATTCATGAAAGGGAAGACGGAATAAATTAGTCAATGTAAAATGTAATTGGAAGTCTAAGATAATCCCATAATTCCCAATATTATCCCTAATAATGTGATCCAAAAACCAGTGATGAAATGGAGCAGCAAGGTCATTACATACCAAGGTTGAGATAAGATCTTCCATGGATTCTTTCTTGCGAGATCTAACCAAAGAATGTGAAAGTAATTTGAAAAACTCTAGAAAGTAGTCCTTGGTCTGAAGGGATTAGGAGCCCACAGATGAGTATAATGTTCCTCCATCTTTCTGAAGAACAAACTTTGCTGAGACAGCCTCAAATCCCTGCAAAGAAATCACTGTAATTTGGGAACCTGAGGCTGATTTTTTCAATTCCTAGACACAATGCAGCAGGTACTAGGTGCAAGGGGACCTTGAATGTACCCTGAATGGGAACCTAATTGAAAAAGCTTCTGGAAGGGGCTTCTATCCGGGCTAGCTTTCTGGGAAAAAGGAGAGCAGCTTTATGGAGTTATCTTTGTCTTCATCCCAGAGCTGCAACAAGGACTGGGGAGGTGAGGTGGCTCTGAGGGTGGATCACAGCCATGCAGCAATCCTGAGCTGCAGCACTTGTGCTCTGGCCTGACAAGCCACCCACCTGTGGCTCCTCTGGCCTGTGTGGTGGCAGCTGAGGCCTGTTCACGCCTGCGGTCTTTTTTCTTCTTGTGTGTGACTGGTACCACCAGTGGCAGCTGACAGATAAAAGCAGAGTGGAGATGGGGGGAAGTGGCTGATGCTAAGGCTCAGCTGATGTTCAACCAGTCCATTGCCCACAGCAAGGTGGGGAGGAGATGAGCACCTGTGGCTCTCTGGTTCTTGGGATCCTGGGATCACTGTACCGAAGGGGCCAATAGCTGGGACAACGGCAGTATGATGGGCAGGCCACCAAACGTGCAGTGATGCATGCCCCGAGCCAAGAGGGGAACCTGAAACCAAGCAAAACTTGGGTTTTGTGTTCTCTTTGCAGACAAAAGACATCCAGGTACCAACAAAATGTAAGTGATCCCAAGGCAGCTGCTTGTAGATGAGTGGTGCGGTGATGTCTAGGGCTCAATACCATGTAGTGCTCCCTGAAGCTGCTCCCTCTTCTTTCTTCCCATAGGATCCTAGGAAAAAGGGTAAGCAAGCATTTCTTGTTTCCGCTGGGGTAGACTATGAATGCAAGGGGACTTTCTATGATTTTCTCTAGAAAGGAATTGTGGTCTGGACATATGGTCTTTTAATTTGGAAAAATCTTATATTTTCCAGGGTGCTTGCCATAACTCAGGGAGAGTTTGGACTCACAGCAAAAATGGGTGGGTGGAAAAGCTGTTTTCTGTTTGTCTTTTTTTTTTTTTTTCTTTCTACTCCAGTTTGGGCTCTGACACACAATGTCTCACTCAGTTGTTTGAGTTTTTGCCACTAAAACCTTGGGAAGAAAGGAACCTTCTTCCCTGTTGCAAGGCTGATATTGTTCAGGATACCCTGCTGGGTTTCTGAAGACAAGTGATGACAGATACCCCGTGACAGACGTAAAAAACAGTTCTGGAGTCTGAACAGCAAATCAAGTATATGAGCAAAAGCTACAGTGACTTGTGTATGTCTTCATAGTTGCCTCCCAGTTTCAAAACAGGCTATGTAAGTATATAGCATTTTAAATGCTTCTTGGGAGAATTGCCTACTTTGAATAACTGAAGAGAAATGTGAAAGATAATTTGTAACTATGAAAATATGTAGCAGTGCAATTTCTGGAGAAACAATGTAGTGCACGGATATAGAGATCTGGAGCTGTAAAAGCCTGTAAGTTGGATAAACCACCAGGGGTTCACTTTTACCATGGTGAGAAGACTCCAAGTTCTCAGTAAGGATGCGAGATGTCTACGCCCAATCTGAAAGAGCTCAGCCCCTTGGACAATTAAAATTAGATTGTTAAAGTTAAATGCCTGGCTGGATCATTAACTTTATTGTGTAGTACTAAAAGGATAGTGACAACTTCCAGTAAAAGAGTCAAATTATGTGCTATTCCTAACTTACGATTCCTATGGATTATGGGCAAAATCACAGCCAACACACAGCACAGTTCCATTTGGACAGATCTGGTTTAAAAATCACCGCTATGAAATAAACACAAGAGGCTCAGTCAAGTGAGCTCTAATCCAGTTTGGTTGAATGGCAGAGAGTTATTCCTGCACATAAACATTTCAAGTGTCGAGGGGCCTGAGGGGACGTCATACTCTGACCTCGCCTAACCAGAGAGCAAACAGAGGAAGATGGACGAGTAGCTACGTCTGTGGCAACAGAAGAGCAGGAGCAGGAAACAGTACGGCTCTAACATGGTTAACTCAGGTTTGGCTACTCAGGGCTGTCTGGGTACTGAGACACAGCCTTGAGGCAGGGGGGTGGCAGGGGCAGCTCTCAGTCCCCATAGCAAAGGGACATGTGTCTGCTAGGTCCACCCATACTGAAGGAAGGGGAGCCTTAGACTAGTATACCTCATCCTATCAAATGGCAAAGCTGGTCACTAAGCACACATAAAATGCTCATCAGAATCTTGTTTTTCTGTTCTCCTATTTATAGCTTGTGGGTAACCAAATAACACTTGAATGCTTACAGGTGCTACAAGGGTTAATTCACTGGGACTACCTTGGGGATAGAAATATTTGGAAGCACTGGAATTCCTGTTTCTCCAAGTGTGAGTGGATGTTATCTGTTCATGTCTGACTGTGTCTTTGATATCTTCAGATGGAAGGTGATGGTGACGCCCCAAGCCGTTTCGTGCCAGCCATATATCACCGTTCTGGCACCAGTCCTCCTTTGACATCTGACCTGAGTACTATCAGTTGCGGTACATTCAATTGCCTGCAAAAGTCAGCTTTCTGCTGCATGGAATGCCATTTCCTGCAGCTCCTGGCAGACCCCATGGGCCAGAAATCTCGCTAGGCAGGGCTCTCCCCTCAAGAGTGTCTGCGAAATGCCTGTTTCCACCATGGAAGGAGCCCTCTTCACTCTGCACCTTTGGGCTTAGCTCAGTGTTGCACAGGGGACAGAATGGATAGCCCTCAGTGAATGAATGAGCGGTTATTTACTGTCTCACTTTGTTTTTATTATTCCATCAACACTCACCCTGAGATGAGACTCCCAGAATTTGGTGAGCATCTGTGGGGAACTGGGAGTACCCGAGCTGCCGAGAGTCACCTGAAAGCACTGCCCCATCGGCAAGAGAAAACTTCTGTTGCTGAAAGCAGCATATAGGTGCTGCCGGAGCCATGAAAATGGCTTTCCCTGCATTCACTTTGCACCTTCTAGTCTTTCCAGGAAAAAGGCAGAATGAGGGAGAAAACAAGAGATTTAAAAACCCCAGAAATGGTAAAGAGGCAGCTTACCTCTGTGAGGTTTTTGAACATCTCCTCCAGCAGTGTCCGTGTTCAGCAGGGATTTAATTCTGCCCTACTGAAAATAATACAAGTTTTTTTTTTTTTTTTTCCAATGTATTCAGTGGGAACTTCATCCAACCTGCCACCCAAATCCAGATCATTTAGTGCACAAGAACACTGTGTGCTCAAGTTGAGGGTCTGAGCTGTAAGAGGCAATGTGTTCTCATGACTGAGGATGCCACACCAGTCTTTCTTGAAACTCTGAGAGCACCAAATTGTGAGAAAAAGCAACATGGGAGTTCCCATCCCCACAATGATGGTGGTAGCTGGAAAGTTCATTTTGCCAATGGGGTTCCCAGTTAAATGCAAACAGCAGAGGAATGTGGAGCCGTTGATTCCTGACTAGGTTTTATGGCATATAAGAGTGAGACATTTCTTCCAGTACAATCCTGAAAATAACATCTACTAAGACCTATTTGGAGAGGCTCACAATATAACCTTTGCCGGTTCATGCCACGTGGACCATTGGAATTTTTGTCCTACATTTTAAGACTAATTATTCACTATGTTTTTTTTTTTTTTTTTCTCTTTTCAAAATTGCAGAACTACTTTTTTTTTTTTTTTTGTTCATACTGAGGAATATAAAGACATAAGGAAAAACTTTTTCCAGCCCCCATTATTTAATGCAAACAGTTTTGCCCATCAGAGAACAACACTTCCACTGAGGCCCAGTAAGTGAGTTCTGACTTTGCTTTTAAGCCATATTTCATCTAATATTGGGACCATATTTCTCTGCTTGTCTATAGTTAGAGCTCATAAAGAAGAAAGACTGAGCCTTTCTTGCTGACAGAGTACTTTGGAAACTTGGGTTTTGAGGTTTATATTTTTAACATTACGATCCCATGAAAGTAAATAGGTAATTAGGACATTTTTACAGGGGAAAAATGGCAAGGGGGGGATGAGAGAGGTCCAGATCTCAGCCTGACAACAGTAGTCTCTTGAAAGCGGAACCGTGGTGGGCAGTTTCAGTGTGGTGATTTGTTTGATCTGCTATAAAATCCTCTATACCAGTGTGCAACTACCACCCACTTATATTTATTATGCAGTTTTGTTTTTGCTTGGTAATATTTTTCTTGTGTTTATTTTAAAAGGTCTACATTTTGTGGTGACAGTCTCCCATTTTGCAAATTAACTGCTAGCAGATGTTGCTGTGTGGTGTGAAGCACACACAGCAGCCTAAACCGCCAGGCGCTGGATACTGCCTTAGAAAACCTTTGTGTTTTTCGAGCAAGTTTCAGGAGTGTTTGTAAAGTGCTTATGTAGAATCTTATTCAGAAAATAAATTACTGTTGTTTTTATAGCTTTTAGATGTTTTTAGTGTTTGGAATTACTGCTGAAACCTAACAAGTCCGTACTTTGGTTTAAGAAATGAAATATCATTTGAGCGGTGTTATTTAGGAAATGATTAGCTGCTAGTACGTTATATACAGGCAAATGCAGGTAAGTCATACTTAGAGCTGCAACTGCCTAGTGTTTTCCACTGTAAGATCCCTTGTTGCATGTATCTCTGCTAAAGCTTAGCCTTTGGAGCTGAAATCTTTGTGTGAACTGTGTGCTTCGAGTAGGTTATTTTTGAAATTATTCCTGAAAGTGGGATTGAGAAATGTGGATTTGTGCTTTTTCCTTTGGAACAGGGTATTGCAGTTCAGCTGGAGCATTGACCTGTTGCTAAGGATTGGCTGTGCTTTTTTTTTTTTTTTTTTCTGCAGCTGTGAAATCTCACCCAGTTTCGGACAAAGCATGCATTTCTGAGAAGCTGAGGTTGCATGTGTTGCAGAGAGACTGGTTAGGCAGGCAACTAACCTGTCCGGACCACTTGCATATCGTGCTACAATTGCTCGTCCAGGTAACTCCAGGTGAGGTGTAAGCACTCACTGTTCCCCATGCCTCTCATGGGTAGGACAAGAGTGGGTGGGGAAAAGCGTGTTACACTGCAGCAAGTAATTCAGCCTAGATATGGAGAGACGCTTATAATTGTATATAGGCATGAATAACTTTATGTAGTGCTGGTCAGTATAGCCTCGCTGTCTAGACTGTTGCTGGGGTGCTCAGGAAGAATTGGCTGGTGTGGCTGTGGCTCCGCTGCTGAAGGTTTTTAAAATCTGTTGTGGGAGTGTTTGCTAGGAATGATCCACGTATAGTCGGCTCTGCACTAGAGAGGGGAATGGACAGAAAACCTTCAAAGTTCCCTTTTCAATCTACCGTTCTCTGAGCCTTGCTCTGTAGCCTCCCTCAAAGAAATTGGAAAGCTACCCGGTTTTGCCCCGTTAGAAACATTACTGTAGAAAAGCCGTCCACTAGATGTCACTGGTGCTTCACTGAAATAAGTCTCAAAGGGCCTTTTCTGGTAGGTGGTTAAAGAGATGATGCACAGGTGGGCAGCATCACTGTGCCTGCACCCCTCAGCTCTGCTCCTGTGCTGAGGCTTTCCCTGCCTCTCCACGAGATCTCATGTTGGCCTGAGGGACAGAGCTGTCCCCGGGCTCCCACGCAGCGGCTGATAGCTTGGGCGAGCTTAGGACCCCCCCCAAAATACTATGTTAAATGGTGGGGTTTTGGAGAGCCTGTGGATGGGCAAAATAATGCTGTCACGATTCGCAGTGCGCGAGCACATTAGGGCAAAATGCTACAATTGCTGTGAAAGTATTCCAGTGGCACTCTGTTTACTAGGATTGCCAAGGATTTTATTTTCTTATTTTCCAAACGCATCAGCTAATTCTGCATTTTATTCTAAGATAAAACTCCATGCTAAAGAGGAATATGGAGACTCTTGCATGTTTTTTCCCTTTAAAAGAAAATTGTAAAGAGGATCTGATATGCTCAATACCCTTGTTAAAGAAGGGTTATCTTAAAGGTGGCAGATAAACAGAAGCTGGTATTCACCACTGTTTTTAATGTGTAAGTTGGACAAATTATATCTGCTTTATTTCACTTGACCTGCTAGAGGTCTCTCCAGTTAAATCACCTGTAGTTGGCCTATAGTTGACCCTTTGTTGACTTATTTAATCATCTGCCTAGTTTTCAGAACAGGTTGTGAGCATTCAGACTTAAATCAGTCCTTGAAAAGGTCCTGTCATTAGGCAGTAAGGCTCATACCTGATAATCTGCCCGTCACATAATATGAACACAGATGACAATCACTTACCTCTTTTATGTCATGATATAAGGCTGAAATTGCCTAAAATGAGGAAGAAAGCCATTATTTAATCAATGGAATTGCGTCAATTGAGTAAAATTTGTCTCTAGTGTAAACAAATGGAATGTCTTTGCGCTCTGTGAAAACAAGACTAAATTACTTGCAGATCTCGCAGATAGAAAAACATAGGAAGTAGACTTGTAGGCTGACACATTCAGGGTTTTGGAGTAGGCATTTAAAATAATTATCCAGATTACACTGGATTACTTAATATATTTTTTTGCATCATGTATATGCACTTTTATTTCTGAAACAATAAAAACAATATTTGTCTCTTTTCAGTCGTGTTTGGTTATTTGAGAAATCTGTTAGGACAATGCATGTTTGTTACCAATAAATGTACTAGTTAAATTAAAAATAAGGCAAAAAAATACTTTTAACTTTTGAAGGTAAGTTGAAGAGCGGTCATCAGTGTCACCCAGGACAGAGAAATTTAGGTACATGTACATTTAAGAGCCTTTAGGTGAGAGAATGGTCTTTAATGAAAAGAAAATGTTATTCTGAGTTTCTTCTTTGTAGCCTCATATTTATGTAAATAGCAGAACACAATAAAGAATTTAGCACATTCTAGTACCCAGTTACCCAGTTTTCAGTACCATGAACACTCAATATTTAGTGGTTACCTCCTGAATAATTTATATGTGGAAACAACAGAAGCTGCATGGGCTATTGAGATATCAATCTGCAGGCTTTTTACATATCCTTAAGTTTTCCACAGGTCCAATGGAAGAAAACTTGAGCATGTTAAAGATATATAGTTTCTAATCCATAAATATCGGAATTGCTTATTTGCTGAATTGTATTTAGTTTGCATTTTTGTACCTGGACTTAAGTGACCAGCTGGAACAGGATCAATCGTGTACTTGACCTGACATTTCTAGAAAGCAAGATACAGCTACCGATTCATACCATTTCAGAGACTGGGATTGCTCTGCAGAGAAGTTTGAAGGAAGAAGCTAGTCTGGGAACCAGGTATTTCATCAAATTTTGTAAAGCTCTTGTTGTGACCTTTTGGAGATAATGTTGGATGATTGAAAGAAACCATGTGGGAGAGGCAATAAACCTCGGGTTTAACTTGCAGATCTTGATTCAAGAGACTTCCTGGATAGCGACTATAATCAATGAATGCCTGAAGAACCAGGCTGAAAGACATTTAATCAACTCAGCACCCTGTAGGGCTGGTCCTTAACTGAGACATATGATAGCTGACAGGCAAAAGGTAGAGGGGCAGGCAAAATTTAAGTACCAAAGATCATAGAAAAGGCATAGTAAATATGTACCACATTAGTCCTCACCTTCCTCTTTGAATTGTCTAGAGAGTTGTGGTTATGCAGGGATTTTGAACGGGTAGGGTACACAGCAGGGATGGAGCTATCTGCTGAGAGAGTTCTCACCTCATGGCTATTGTGTGCTCTTCTGCCATTGTCTGTGCCAGGCTCTGACCTGAGGAAACCAACTCCCCTGCTTTCATGCTAGCTGTGCTCAGAGGCTCCCATCGGCACACAGGTGCAAGGTGTGACAGTGGTCCATGCAAAGGTGGGACTGCCTGCCTCTTGCCTTCATCTGTCAAGCTACAGCACATGGAAGAGAGCATTCGAAAGATGCTGTACTGCAGAGATGCTACCTATCCATCAGAAAGTTAATTGTGGTTAGGGAACCATGGTTCTGGTGGTGTTTTCTTCTTGGACTTGTTTTCAGGAAGATAAAATGGGAAAGAAATGACATCTTGGTAGATTTGAGGATTTAGAGTCAGAAGTCTGGGTTCTGTCCTTGACCCTGCCGATACAGGCGCTGCAAATTATGAACCAAAATTACAGAAGAAATGGGGGCTCCTTGCAGACCCCAAGATGTGAGGTCTGGATTTCTGACAACACACAGAGAGCGAGCTCATCGCCAGGTAAGGCCTAAACATCTTCCCTTCGTGTGCGATAGTAACTCTCACACTTGCTGCATGCACTGTGGAGGTTAACCCTCCACAGAGGGATATGAACTTGAAACTACTTTGGTTTATTTGGATGTATGGCGTCTACAACTCTCTCCCACGTCTGTCTTCACTACCAGCCCTGAAGTCTCCATCTGGCTAAACACAAGTCAGGGAGTTTGTTGTCACTGGGGTCTCTGTGTGGCTGTTTATCCTCGGGAGACAGAGTTCCTGTATTCCAAGGTGACAGCTTTAACTGGATGCTGTTCCCTACCAAATCTCAGACTCCACAAGCATCCACCTGCAATGGGGTGTGTTTCCCATTTTATGTTGGTGGTATAAATAAGGGGTCCTTTCCGCAGGCAAATTTTGTGGGAATGAGGAATGGCTGAAAACAGAAAGGAAGGGTGTGGGTGTGGGAGGCTCTGGGTAGGAGGGTCTGTAATCCCCAGGGGGCAGTTAATATTCTTCTGGCTCTTGAGAAAGCAGCAGGAAGGTGACTTCCAGCTCCAGTTTCATTAAGGTGATGCTCCCTGGAACACCCTTGGCAATTGGTTTCATTTACAGGTCAGTTTACTGATAAAGTTCACTTCCTTTAATTGGGAGGATGCTTTGGGTATCTGAATATGTTTATTCAGAAATGCCCAACATAATAGCTGATAAAGACAACATTATGATAGATCTTCATAAAATAAATATATCTAATAGCCAATAATCAGAGTGACATCTCCGTATTTGTCTGAGTCTGATTCCTACCACTTCTAATGTAATGGTCTAGTATCTTGTTTCTCTTCTTTTGCGATTTAAGATAATTTCTTACCTTTTAACTGAATAAAAAAAATGCTCTGCATTCTTACGCTCTGCATAGTAAAGCACACTTAAGCAGCAAGTTACAGAAATCTGCACCTTTAGAGAGTATCATGTTGTACGGAGACTTCTGAGAGATTAGCTTTTGAAGAACCTCTTTGTTTTTGTTCTGAATTTGATCTAGTCTTGGGGATTTCATTTTCTTCTCCAGATCATTATGTTTGCATGTTTTCTTATCAAAGGAGGAATAAGTTTAGAGCATGAGCCTGTAAATCTATTTTCACATAATTTATTCAGAGTCACATGGTAGTGGTGCCATTGAAGGGAAAGATTTGTTTATCTTTTAGTTCTACAGTGTTGTCTAGTCCTTTCAGCATGGTTTTCATCTTTAGAGCTCAGCACATTATTCTGTTTTCCCACACTGTGATTATCCAGGGATTGGCAGGTCTATCAATAAGATTCACATTTTTTTTTCTCTTTCTGCTTTGTCATTCTTATTGCCTATGCTTTTTATAGTGTTGATCATCCAATGAAGTCAAGTTGCTTTTAGTAATGCAAGATTGGATTTTTGCTCGATAGCCTTGGTTGAACAGAGGAGCAGAGATTTACCAGGTGAATCTTGTAAGTCATCTTGGTTTTCTCTCAAGTCAGCCAACCAAATTGATAATTATACTTTTGTTCAAAATAACGTTCTCTTCCATTTTCCACCAAGAAATATGAAGAATTTATTGTTTCCCTGTTGTGCTCCCTTAACAGTTGCTGAGGTTTGCGAATGACTGTTTCCATCACTTATGAAAATGCTAAGGATACTTTATGGGGTTTATAGAAAAAAGTTTCTGGTTTCTTCCTCCTTCCTTCCATGAAAACTCTGAATATCCCAGGGAGTGATTTCAGATGTGTTCAGAACCATAACCTGTAATAAATGGTAGTGTGCTGGTGTGTAATGCCAGCCACTGGGAATTACGCCATGTGTGCCACGTATGAAGCAGACCGTACATGGTAAGGGCTGATGCCGTTGTGCTATAGGATGAAGAGCTCCTTAAGCACTGGGAGAAAACTGGAGCTGCAGATTGACAACGGACTGCCACCACAGTGAAAGCAGAGAACTTTGGCTTTTTAAAAATAAGCGCTCTCCTCTGAAAGATTAATCCCATATAGGAAAATAGAGAGGAAAAATAAACTTGACCTCTTACTTGAAACTGAGACAAGGGCAAAATCCAACTATATCATGTCCTGTGTAAGGAGAAATATAACACTTCTGAAATCTTCTGTTGTAAGAGAAGTGAAACCTCTGCTGTTTTCATGATAGACAGCCTGATTCTGCATGCACAAGCTGAAGCCTTCTTCAGCTTTGAAGAGAGGAGAAAGGGGACCAAAGTCAGTTTTTAAAGAGGATTTGAAAGCTGTGTCTAGTTAATTTAGATGCCCTTCTTATTAAGGGTTTAAGCATTAAGGGATCAGAAGCGTAGTGATCCCTTAAGGTCTTCAGCTTCCATGTCCATCTCCCATGTCCATTGCTTGATGATGTTAATGGGAAATGCACTCATAGGAGAAAAACAATACACGTGGCCTCCAAAGATAAGTTTAGTTGTAATTTCCCAGACCTTTGGATTCTACTGAGAAGCTTTCAAGACAAAAAGGCAAAAAGCTTCCGATTGCCAGAAATTCAATTCATTCATATTTGAAAGGGGTTTCCTTCAGGTTTCTAACAACAGCTGATAAAAGCATGGCTTTGTGCAGAGAGTGCAATACACTTCGTGTACACCTAAATTAAGTTGTTCTTCTGTAGCAACAGCTCGGTTGAGTGCTTGCCTGTGCTTCTTGGCAAACCTGCTTGCTACGTCTTCCTTCTCTGAATGGAGCAGCTCTCTGTAGTTACTCTGTAGTCAGGTTGTTTCCAGGTAAGCTTAGAAAAATAGCAGGATTGCATTGTAACTATAGGGAAGAAAGTGTTAAGGTGTTCATGAGTGCTTGTAACACAAAGTTGTAAACTTGGTTAAAGCAGGCTGCAAAGACTAAGAACTTTTGGTCTGTCAGACCAGGAGCTGGGCTTCGTGTTTGATGTTGTCTGCTCAGCTCTGGCGTGTGTGCAGATATCTTGCTGGGAGAAGAGAAGCTGTGGTCTGAAGACAACTTTTGGGCTGGGTTTGAAACCCTAGCTTTTGTAACTCTGAAGGACTCGTGGTTCCTGCTAGAATCAGCAGGAGCTGCAGGTGACTGATTTTGCCAAATAGCAGGATGTGGTCCAGGCTGGACACTCTTGGTTTCAAGCTGGCTGTTGAAAATTCTGCATCTAACCTCTGTGTGCTTCTCCTTCAGGATGTAGGATGCTGCCAGGCTTAGCTGGCTGGCTGGTTATTTGCGAGTGTTTTTAAGACCCCTTAGGGGATTCAAAGGCTGTACATTATTTTTGTTATTAAAAATCAGAATGCATTTATTTGATTATAACTTGGGCAGTATTTATTCAGAACAGCTCAACCCATCTTCTAATATCTATGAGTTATGGTTTGGTTTTCTGTCAGTCATTTCTCCAAAAACTTGGTGCTGTGGATTTTGCTTTGCTCAATGAGACAGTCTTAGCTCTTCTTCTGGCCTTGGGAACAGTGAACATTAAACAAGTGACATTACGTCCCACAAATTGCATCATATTTACAGTGCAAGGGTCTGGTTCACCTCTGTGTTTCACTTCATGCTGTCATAACCCCATTTATTTCAACACAGTTGATCTGGAATAATATAGGAATAATATCAGAGAACTTGATGAAAATGCCCATAGGCCACTATAAACAGTTAAAAAATAATACAGCCACCTGACACACCATCTGAGACGGCAAAAATTTCTCTGCTATGTCAAAGTTAGTTTGCTGGTATACCAGGAACCACCCTATCATAGAATCATAGAATATCCCAAGTTGGAAGGGACCTACAAGGATCATCGAGTCCAACTCCTGGGTCCACACAGGATCACCCAAAAATCAGACCATGTGTCTGAGAGCATTATCCAAATGCTTCATGAACTCCAGCAGTGCCATGACCACTTCCCTGGGGAGCCTGTTCCAGTGCCTGACCACCCTCTCGGTGAAGAACCTTTTCCAGATATCCAGCCTGAACCTCCCCTGACCCTGTTTGTATTTCATTCAGATAAGCATGGAATTGCCCAGCTGCTCCTCTTGTCTGCCTTGCCTGATTCTTCCACCAAGAGATATTCCCAAACCCACACCACAGGAGGAAATTTTTTCCACCCCTGTCAGTTCCTGGGTGCTCCAGGGTGAGTCAGGTAGCAGTACGTAAACGGCCGGGAATCCATAGGGCCATCTTCATTAAATGCATATTTTATTGCATTTAAAATGATGATTAAGGGAGAGTCTGAAAGTAAAGTAGAGAATATATAACACTTGAATTCTATAAGAACCAGAGGAAAATCATCAAAATCTGCTTTGCAACCTCAAACTAGTTTCTCACCCATTGTGTAGAAGTGCAAGCTCTGGCTTCTTTAAAACTCACTGCCAAGAGAACAAAATGTTGCTTTCACTTTATTTTTTTCTTCATATTTTCACTCTCTGATTAGTCCTGTTGTTTCTGTATGAATAAATGTGTCTGCATGTCCATCCACAAATACTTTGTGATGTGTTCATCCAGCAAACAGATGCTGTTTAATTTCTTCTGATCTCTTTTTCAGATGAACCTCTTCATTGTCTATATTGTTATAGATACAATTCAACACTCTTCACTTTATGTCCTCGTTTCTTTTCAAAATAGAATAAGGGTGATGATTTATTACTTGTATGATGTTAGGCCTAAAAACCCTTCCATGGGCTCTTACTTGGTTGCGTTAGGAGCTGTATAAAACCGGAACAAAGGCAATGTGTATGTGTATTGTGTACTTTTTAACTGGTTATTCTAGAAATGCAAGAATTCATCTCAAATGTGAGCCAAATTCTTTTCTGTTCTGTGTAGAGTAACTCCATTAACTCTATGCCAGGATTGAAAAATCTGACCTACTTCGTTTAACAGTAGATGCTCTTTATTCTGTCCTTGATAACTTCAGTGATTAGAACTAATAAATGAGAGCTTGCCTATTAGAGGAGTTACATTTCAGAGGATAACTTGATAATTAATTTTTCCTGAGAAGGACACTATGTCTTAGTTATTTCCCTTGCAGGAAATTCTGAGTCATCAAAGCCTGGTGTGGTGCTTGGGTAAGTTCAGGTTTCACAGGAGAATGAAAGACTGGACACTGGGATGTCACAAGAAGATTTTGTTGGGCCTTAATGTAGCTTCAGCCAATTTAGCAAATATTATTTGTATTCTTAACATCTAGCTTTCTAAAGCATAATTCATTTTTAGTCTAACCTGTTTCTAGCAGTTCTTGCTCGTATATAATTTCCAGTTATTTGGAAGCATTTTCTACTGATAACCTTTATGCTGATAAATAAAAGAAATGCTAGAAGACAGCAGAGCTCCTGGAGAGCCATCTTGCTTGTATAGCTGCTGCATCCCTGGGTATCTGCCACCGCCTCCAGGGAAGGGGATGCAATGAAACAGTAGACACTCATTTGAGAGATTCTCACTGAGCTGTTGACAAGTTCTTCATGGGCTGTGGACAATATACCACTATGCACTTGTGTCGCACCACAGGGCCTCCCATTGACGCTTATCCTTTTCATTTGGCCTCTGACCTCTGCTGCTTGCCACTTAGTGAAGCGGCAGTTCAGAGAAGAAAGCAAGAGTCAGGCCAGAATAGCTTTCATGTACCTTGCATAGCCAAGCTTGTGTTTCTTGATATTTTTCAAGTTACTAATAATTAGTATAGATCCTATATATTTTTTCCATTTGAAATAAAGCCCATTCTTGAGTATAAATGGACAAAATAGCATTCAGTTTCGCTGCTACACAGATGTGTGAATTTTCACTCTGACATTATTTTCTCTATTTTTTTTTTTTTTTTTAATTATCATCAGAGGTAATCCAGAACCAACCCTAGAGAATTAAAAAAATGTACAAATGTGAATTTACAGGTTTGGTCTCTGTGCAGTTTCTGTCTTTCACACGTTAGTGATCTGTACTCGGGCTTACCAAGCTGAAAGTGAAACATCACATCTAAATAGAGTTTAGACAATCCAGGCAAGAATGATTTTTGAATCTGAGCATCTCTTTCATTTGGATAATTAAAACACTATCTTACAATTGTTCAGTGTATAAATGCCATTTTTTTTAATCCTGGAATGGAAATAATTGTGCTACTCTGGATCTGTGACTGTGAAGCTACAGCACCCCAACTCTTCTTACAGTGATACCCATGATTAACTTCAGTGGGACCTTCAAGTCTATTAATTGAATAACTGGATTACAGAAATGCTGAAAAGCCTCTGACTAGGATTCTGTTGTGACAAGGCATTGTAAAAAATCAGAATGAAAAATTATCTGTCATGATATGTGGGTTGGGAAATAACTCAACAACCTTCCTCCATTCCTGTGCTTGATCCCTGGTAGAGGTTGAATGGTGTTCCCCCCACTTTCTTCCACTGTTTCTGGAAGAGGTCATCAAATCAAAGGGTAGAGATAGAGGGAGAGAAGATAGTGATTTAGAGATGTAAAGGGTTGTTTTTCTTTTGCT
>VXAA01006240.1:163697-194465 GCA_013399115.1 Anseranas semipalmata | reverse complement strand
TTTTTTTTTTTTCTCCAGCATATAGTATTGATGTAATTCAGCACCTTTCCAGTGACAGCTATAGATGTGCAGTGATTACAGCCAGCCAAGAAACTGGCCTATAAGTTCACTCTTCTAGACTTACAAAGGTAGAGACAGGGCCCTTTGCCATTGAGAATTAGCAGTTTTTCCACTTCATTTACAGTTAAATTGAAAAAAATCAGTAAAAATGAAATTATCTGAAACTTGGAGGAAAGATAGCTGGAAAGGCAAAGCAAATGTTAAAAATTGACAGTGCTCTTTCACAGAACAGGCCAAACTTTGAAAGTATGCTCAAGAGTTTTAGGAGCATAGCTTTTACTGAAAGTCAGCAGGATTTGTATTCTAAACCCCATATAGAATTTTGAGTGTTTTGTCTATTATTTATACTCCAGTTTAGCAAAAAGAATGTATTGGCAATGTTTAGTATTGTCATTGAAGCTTCAGAACTTTTGACTGGGAAATGACTAATTCAGCTTTAAAGATGTTTACTTAGCAAGTCTTCGGTTTTGATCAGAGGTTTCATAGCTTTACCTATGCTTTACATAGTGCTGCTGAAATCAGAGTATTACTTGAGAAACTGCTTTCTTTCATTCAAGAAAGAAAATAAGGTTCTGACTATTAACTGGCTGTAAATGTTCATGATTTAAAAAGCAATCTCATATCTGAGTGTGGAGAGGTGTCTGATCTGTGTTTAATCTTTTATTATTATTTTTTTTAAATACTTGCTTTTGTCAGGAGCATTACCAAAAGTGACAATCCAAGTAAAAGTTTCTCAGTAATGATTAAACATCAAGGCACTAATGGTGAAAGGAAGCTGCTGGATATCCTAACAATTTAAGTTAATGCAGTAATCAAGTTACCTTCATTTGCTCCTTTGTTTCATTGGGATAGAAATAGTGGAGTGCTGAGTGTTTAATCCTTTTCCGTGCCTCTCAATGAACTAAGAATGTGGTCATCACTTAAGACAGATAGACAGTGATCAGACTATGAAGGTGGCCAGTTGTAGCTTCATTCACACTGGTGTTCAGTGAATGCCAAGCATTTGCAGGATTGGGGCCAATATTTATAACTTCAATCTACTGCATACCTCTTTTTTTATTTCTTGATTCTTAACAGGTGTTCTCCCCCTGCCCAGTGTTCTGCAGACTGTGAAAGCAATTGAAAGTATTATGGTTAGACACTAAATACATCATGAAGATTAACTTGATAAATGATCAATTTTGGCCTCATGCTTGAAATTTAAGCCAATTGTCTGGATGAAATGTGTAAATCCCTGTATAACAGACATTTATCTCTTTCCAGACTTTTCAGTGCTCTGCACAAGATGAAAGCAAACAAATGGATAATCTTTTCTGGAGGTGATTCAGTATTTTTACTCCACTAGAAATAATTTCCTGAGGTGTGGTGGCCATCTGTGTGCATACAGTGTGAATAAACAATATGGGACACAGGTACTTTGGTGAGTGTTACCACTGGTGAAGTAGTGAATAGCTAAGGTCTGATGGATATTCCAGGTAGAAAATGGGATTTTCTTTTCCCAGCATTCCCATCAAGGTCCTATAGGTCCTATCTCTGTGGCTGGGGTTTGCCCATGACAAGAATGATGGGAGTATTTATTGTCCCTGATAGGCTGCAGGAATTGTTCTGTGTATGCTCTAGTAGGTATATACTCTTTTGGATATATACTTTCTCTCCTGACCCCAGCTTCTCTCCTTCTTTTACTTTTTTTCTGGATATGTACTTTTTCAAAGTTTAATGCTTGCTTATGTTCCCATTGTTCCTTAAGTGGCACAGCTGAAATGTTACAGGCTGGTTATCAAAAAGCCTTTAAAAGGGGAATTGTCAGAAATTCATGTGTGTATGATCTATAAGTCTTTGCATAGCAATTTTCATGGGTTATCAGAGCAAAATATGACTTGCTTTGACAGTGGTCCCATCATAAGCTTCTACCTTGAAGAATTCAACCTCCTACTTTTACAGTCTATTCAGAGTCCCTTTGGAGTTTTTAAACACAGCATGTTAGGATGTTGGTTAACAGCAAATAAACCTGTGTGCTGACCTGCCCATGTGCTAATAATAAGTCATGAGTCTGCTTTTTAAGAAACTCTGTCACAAATGGTGGTTGAAAAAATAAATGAACGGCCGAATTCCTACAGATAAGACCATCCAGATGGGACTGCTGGGGGATAGGTTAATGAGTTGGCCCTGCAGCCTTGACAGTGTTCCTTCAAAAAAGGGGCACATGTTGTTCAGACAAGCCCATGGCCTCCCTTTTCCAAAGGTGAAATTTACCGTGGAGTGAAGGGCCAGCGAAAGGTCTCTGCCTCAGGCTTACATGGGGCTTGACTGCCAGATAAGGTTTTGTGCTATCAAACCTCATTTTGAGGGAGTAAACTAGCCCATTTGGTGAGTTTCTGAATAGTAACCAAGCCTAGGCATGAAAATTTTGTGCTGGCTCTTGTATATATTCCTGGTCCTTAAAGATGTGCAGAAGCCTGCATTTATGGGTTAGATAGGGGATATATGATTATCTTGCTTGTACCTTTTAATGAGTGTGCATAAAGACTGTATGTTTGGGAAATATGCCATCATTTTTCTGCAAGAATTGGATGGCTTTAAGTTCTAGCTTTTTTTTTTTTTTTTTTTTTTTTTTTTTTTTTTTTTTTTTTTTGTTATATCACTATAGTAATTTGTTCCACTTTTCCATAATACTAATCAGTTCAGCATTTTCTGAAAGGACTTTCTGTACTGCAGAAATTACTTCCATTTGCATGGAATGTTGGATTTGCTTAAAATATGAAATGACATTTTTGGCCAGTAGACACATTAGATATTAGGTACCTATTTTTTTTTTTTAATTATTTTTTATTTTTCGGTGAGATGTGGCAAAAGAATAACACCAATAAAAACAACAACAATCTGTAGTTATCATCTGCATTGCAATAGCGTTTCAGTTTCCGGGGGTATGTGGTGACTGTTGCTTTATGCCCTGGACAAAAACATAACATGGATAACATGAACTCCTTGGTCCTGGGAATTGCTTCCTCTTTTGGCTGATGGACAATTTACAGTGTTAGTTCCATGATTTCTAGTGTCTCAAGAGTGCATTAGAGTTTCACAGCAGGAGATTTGTAAAAGGGAAAGGAATGGTGTATAGGGAATTAAAAGGTCTGTAAAACTAGAGGCGCTCTCTCCTGTGAGGAGTGATCTTGTCTAAATCAATAAACGTCCATGGTCTGTGTTTTTCAGCTGTGATTATTAGGACTGTGAGTTCAGTCAGTGCATTCTGAGCAGAGCCAATATTGGCTTAATAACACCAAAAAATGTATTTACAGCTATTTGTCCAAGTTCTGAATAATTGTTCCTTTTCTTCTCTGTCCTTTGCTATTCCCAAACTATAATGCAAACACGTTTTGGCTCTGAAACCAGTGAAGTATTTCTAGGGATGCTTAACTCCAGGCATATGACTACTCCAGTTAACATTTCTAAGACTTTCTATAGGCTTAAAGGTAGGCACATGCTTAAGTGGTTTGCTAACTCCAAGTCTCATTTTTTCCTAAGCACTCAGGAGAACATGCTATTTTAATGACTGTGGCATGTGCAATAAAAGATGTTCTTGAAAAAAGAACATCATTATCTGCCATTCATTTTGCATTATTCTTTATTCACCATTACCTGGTCCCGTGCTGAACTGTTTATCTTCAATCAAAAAAACACAGGAAAGGGGCATCAATGAAAAGTTGCACTCTGATATAACAAGAAGTCAAAGACAATGACTGAGAAAAAAATATTAAAATTCCAAGATTTATTTTGCAGAAATACTATCTAAACACTTGGAAAAGTGGAATATAGCTAAAGAATAAGGAAGCAGGAAAGCAGTGGCTATGTGTACGTTTTTACTGCAAGAGGGTATTTTTTACTGCAACATAACTGGTGCCTGCTAAATCTTACCTTGCAAAGTCCTACAAGCGTTATAGGTTTCTACCACGCAGTAGCTCAGTAGGGTCGTCTCTCTTCCATTCAGCAGTGACTGACTTTACCTACTCTGATCTCTTAGAAAGACTACAGTGCTTAGCTTCTGCTAAGTGGGATAGGTAGCATTTAATAATGTGAAGTTAAGCAACTATCACAGCAAAAACAAAGTAATATTGGCAGTGAAGGGAAAACCCATCTTCATTTACAATGATTACTTAAATCAGTTCCAACTCCAGGGTAACAGCTAGGGAAATGAAATTCATAGGAATTAGACAAAGACACAGTTACAGCTGCGTTCTTAAATGTAAGAGCATGAAACAGAAAACCAACTAGCTGGTTATGAGAAGGATATATTGTTTATGAGCTGTTCAGTTACATTTTCTGCTGATCCATCTGCTTGTGGAAATCCTTTGCCATCCCTTGAAGACTAAAATATCATTCTGAAGATAGAGGCAGGATTCAAGTAGTACCATTCTCCCCAGATATCTTCTGATGAGGTGTCAGCTTCCTTTTGGCAGAGTCCGGAGGATAGATAAGGGACTGTGGTTGCAGGCACAAAGGGCTTTTATGACAAGGTGAGAAAGAGAAAGTTTCAGATTAGCAGGAATTTGTATCTTTATTGTGCTTTTAACTTCAGTTTCAAATCTTAAAACAGATTTTCACTGGTACGTGAACTCAGTGAACTTATGTCCTGTTGCGTTTTAATTTCATCACCCTGACTCTCTGACTTCAAAGCCTGCTCCAAGTCTAGAAAGTAATTCACAATCCACTTGATTTGGCTACAGAAACATGGGTTTGTTGTGTGCATTCACCAAACAGAGAGAGCTCTTGGAAGAGATCAACCAAGAATAAAAAAGGCTACTATATATTTTGAAAGGTTCATTTTATTTGTACCTGGATAATGAATAATCTTAACTAGGTCTTCACCGTTAAGGTAAGGAATACTAATTTTTAAGGAAACAGATAGAAACTTCAGAGGTAGGTGTTTAAACTAACTGAAAATAAAATTAAGTAAATCATTAAAACACACATAAAAAAAAACTACAGGAAGTATTTCTTTCCTCTCCCTTACTCTCTGCCATTGTTGTCTTATTCTCTTGTTTTGTTCATCCAGAAAGTTTTTAGATTTGCAAATCTCTTTTCTGCAAATTCAAGTTTTGGAGCTTTAAAATTGTGACCTGTCAAAGTTCACTCTAAGTCTGAGGGATATATCACATTTCATAAAATTGTTAAGACTGTCCATCAGTTCAGATGGAAATCTAATAAGTACAGTACTATCTCACCACTTAGGAATCGTGCTCAGCAGTTTGTGTGGCCATCCTTTGAGATAAAAGTCAGTGATGTGTGAATTCAATTGTTTCCCATACATAAAACTTTCCAAATCACTCCCAAATTCCCACGTTTTAGGTGTACCATATCTGTCATGTTGCTTCAGGGAGTGTCAACTGTATTTTAACTGTGGGAAATGAGATCAAAAAGAAATAAGATTTGGTTCACTGGAAAAGGATAGGTAGGGTGGAGCTGGTGACAGTTCAGGAGGGTAGATTTCAAATTCCCTTTCTGTGGGTTGTTGAAAGAATCCATGTAGATTGAAGAAATGGTACAATTACTATCACGGTACCGTGTAGAAATGGCAGTGCAGAAATCAACAAAGAATACTAAGGAGAGGACCTCACGTTTTGGTCTGACAATTCCTCAGAAGTGGTAAGAAGCTCAGGTTATTGTCATCTTCACTAGAAACTGGATGGGTCTGAATATACAGCCTGATTCAGGCAATAAGCCAGGTGCAAATATAATTCTCGCGGTGCTTCATCAGATCTCCGCATTCTCATTTACAGCGAGGCTCTCTGTACTACTGCACAACAATGATTTGGCCATTAGTGCTTTGAGACAACTTCTACACTGGGGCAAGTGGTGGTGAATACTAGACATACTTGAACTCTGGCTCTGGATGTGCGTATCAGTCCATAGGCCCATCTCCATGAGAATCTGCAATGGTAAATCAGTGGTCCAGTGCTGAAAAATGCCACTTCTTTTTGCAGTCCAGGGGAACTGCAGGATACCTAAAAGTTTGTCAGGACAATGCATTCAGAAGCATAAAAATAGATGTAGTGCCTAAATTTAGGAGCTTACTTTGAAAGTCCTTACTTGGGCAAAGCAAGTATCAACTTCTTGGGAGTTTTGCATGATGTGAAAGCTTGCTGATAGGCCTGTGGCTATTTTTTGCTTATTCAAAAGCAATTTGTTTATTTCTGCCATATCTTAGTGTATACTATTATCATTCAATGGCAGGTGATTATACAAACAGTCCTAGGGTGGTGTAAAATAGCAGTTACCATCAAGAGTCTGGCTCTGTGTGTTCACTTGCATTATCTGAATTTCTCTAACTTTTGCTTTTCTGTGTACTACATGAAAGTCTCTGCTCCTCTCATATCTGCACAAGGAGATTTATTTGGCAGTAAAAATGTCCACTTAAATTGAAAGTTCCGTTATTTACTTTATAGAAGTGAATAGCCTTCAATAAATCAGTCTTCTTTCTCTTTCCTATTATTATTTATTGTTTACATTACGGTAACAGACGTGTCTCCTGTAAAGCCTTTCAGCTTTAATCCATAAAAGGGAGGAAAACGTGATGTTGAAATACAATTGAAGCAAAGGCACAGCTGGACCTCTGAATTTATTCCCCACCAATGGGTGAGGGGCTACTCTCTGTGTCGTCATTCAGCATCAGAAATAAGCCATAATTTGCTTGCTTTTCGAGGCAAGAATTATTACCTCTTTAAAGGGGTGCTCAGGGCATAGAAGAGGAGTACAACAGTCTCTGAGAGAGACACGTGGCTGCTGCTACAGTTCAAGAGGGAATGGCAGCAAGCAGACTGCGTGCTGCAGTAAAAATGCTGTGTAAACCTCCGAGACAGTTAGGAGTACCACGTGCAGAAATCCAGAAGCCCATCTGTAACCCTAGACACCTACATGTTTTAAAAGCATGACTGTAAGTGTCTTCTGGAAGGAGGATTTAGGTCCTTGGTCACAGCTGTGTACCCTGACCCTCAGAGTGCCCTGGTTTGGTGCAGGGAGGGGAAATCACATGCACTTAGTTGTTGCTCTTTGGTAATGTTTCTTCAGGTTAAGCATTACAAACTCTCATCACTGGTGTATATGATGTCAAGAGCCTCTTTCTACTTCATTTCATGTTCTCTTGTTAGTGGGATGTAAATTATATTTATTTTGTATGCCTACTGATTTCTACGTTGGAGAAAGTGACTGCTTACAGACATTTACTATCCAATTTAAGTGCATTCTTATTTAACCCTGTTGATGTCTTGGGTGACTTCATCCCATGGGCTTCTGGAGATGTTTCACCTCTTTGTCTATGCTCACTTGCTGCTTGTACAGCTGAAAATCCCGTTCAAGCACCCCAGTGATCGAAAAAGCCTGACTAAACCTTTTCTAAAGAAAAGCAGGACAAGTCTGTACGACTGGTTGCAAAATGTACTCATCTGCTGGTGTGCTGTGGTGCAGTGTGCACTCCGTGTCATGCAGCAAGAATCTCCAGTCTGTCCCTGCAGCTTTTCCTGATGTTGAAACTGCTTTCAACCCTGATGTTATTTCTGTCTTTATTTTTGGCAGCAGGGTGAGCAAGTTTAAGTTTTGCAAGGCAGGGAATGAGAGAGATAGAGAACTGCTTGGTGAATGGGTCAGAAAGGACAGGCTAGCCAAGAGCAATTGGGACTGTTAATGCATTCCTCTTCCCTCTCCTCATGGGGCAGAGGAAGGAGAAATCCTATGTGGAGCCCAGAGACCCCTTCCCCACGCTTTCATCTCAGCCACCTTATAAGCTTTGTGTCAAAGCCAGCCTCTTCCCACTGGAGGACGACTGGATGTGATTCCTTTCAGAGGCTGTCAGCGCTTCTCCCCTAACTGCCCTGTGGAGATGCTGTTGAGTGACATGAAACACTTGTTCTCCTGACAGGATTAGCTAGCCATCTCTCCATGCTGCCCAGCTTCCCCCTCTGCCTCCACCAGTACTTGCTATGTGGCCAAAGCTGGGGTCTTGGATGCCAAAATAGCATTGGGTCACTTCTCCCATGTTTGCTACTGACTGAGGAATTCTGTTATTAGAGCAAAGTTTCACTCTTCAAACAGAAAATTAGCCAATTTTTTGGAACAAGAATGGGAATTGTTGTGTCTATGTCCATTGCTTTTGTCCCTCTCCATTTATATCACGTGGAAGCATAGGGATTGTCCTTCATTATGCATAGTCAATGGTCCTTCCACATCAGTTCCTGCTCTGGCCACAGTCTCATCAGGTATCCTGTAGGAGAGAAGAAAATGGTGGCTAGCCTCTCCCAGCAGAAGTGTTGTGGATGATCTCTGATAAACAAAAACTTCCCTCTCTCTAGGAAGACATATGATAAAACCCTGCAAGTAAGACTTCCCAAAGCAGGATTTCTATCCCACATGCTCATTTGGCTCCCTGAATAACAGTGTAAGATGGACAGACAGATATTTTCTAGGCAAACTGGTGGGTGATCAGTCCAGTGATTTGCTGGAGGGAATAAAGAAATCAGTACTAACTTACCTTCCCCTGTGCTGTAGGTAATGGTCTCTATTGTTACCTTGATGAATTTTTACTCTCCATTATTAATTGGCTATATTGGGTTACTGGAGTAGGCCGTATCTTTCACTTTACTACTTTTCTCTCATCCCAAAGTTGCTGTGACTTTCTGAATGAATGTCTTCACTGTGGCTCTGTTAACTTATGCTGACTAAAGCATCATGCTCACCAGAACTTCAGAGACCTTGCCTTGCATATAAATGTATAGTTTTCTCATTGCCAAATAAGAATGCAAATAGATGCAAATATGTATGAAAAAATACATTTATGACATGACTACGTAAAAATAACTAGAAAGAAACAGCACAAATCTTCTTCATTGCATATATAGTTGGGTTAGGATGTATTCAGCCAAGTATGTATTTATTTAGTGTATTGAAATCAATGTTGGGTTTACTTATGCCTGGGTTGAATCTGGCCCTGCAAATTTGCAATATTATGTTACTATATTACAATATGCTGTCATGTTCAAGCCTCTGAATTTATTAAGCAGGATGTAATATGCCAAATCTTTACAAATTACTCATTGTTTTGGTACTGAATGTTGGCAGTGTTATCATTAACATAGCAAGCCAAATGACCCTTGTACTAGATTTTCCATGTTATTTTCCAAGCAGATGTCAATGCAAGAAACTAATCTCAGTTTATCTCTAATTGTTGCACTTTCAGATGGTTATTCAATCTGTGAAGTATGGGACAATTCATATCCACATTATCCCAAGGGAATCCCTTTGAAAGAATTGTGACCTCTTTGCTCTTGAAGGTGAGAGGAAAGTGTTTTCTTCCAACTCTTTACTTGATGGAAGCTCTGCTTCCATATGCTGCCAACTCTATTAATCTTTTTGCCAAGGGAAAATAGCTGTTCTGTCCTTTTCCACCTTCAATTTGTCCTGTTCAGGTTTATTTCTGGCAAAGAGAACTCATTTCTTCTCTAAAGAAGCAATCTTCTTGCAACAGCCTCTCAAGAATTATGATCTTACCACGGCTTGACCCTTTTGGAAACACCAAAATGTGAAAAAGGGCACTTGGATCCTATGGTGATGAGCAGGCTTAAAAGCACTTAGGTAGATCGAAAAGGCTGAGTTGCTGAATTTTGTGGCTTCTGTTTGGATTTTTTTGTTTCATTTAACCTGCAGTGTCAACACAGCCAAAACTCTGAAAGGCATACCAGACAGGAAAAGCCAGTTGGGAAATGACCTGAAACTGTTGTAGGCACTGCACTTTAAAAGTGAGCTTTTTTTATTGTCTGCAAAGCAGCTGCTGAAGATCACTGTCCTTGTGTTATTATTATTAGCCGGTGCCATGCTGAGGATTCCTCTGAATAGTGGTATTTCATGTAGAAAAAGAAAATCCAAGAAAACTCTCACTTCAGACCTGAAGTTTTGATTTTCTTATGGCAAGAATTTTTCTTCCTCTGATTTTCAAGCGAAAGAAAAATTGTGTCACAGATCCTGACTCTCTTCATCAGACACTTGAAGTCAATTATGAGGCATGCAGAAAGGACTTCAGAAGTGCTTCAAAGAATCACGATTATTTTTCTAATACAAGCTTCCTATGTTTTTTAACCAGCATCACTAAGAGAGAAAAGATGGTTTTCTGCTATGCAACAATTATGTCATAAAAAGAAAGAAAGGAATGAGAAAGGCAAAGGCATTATGAACCTTCAAAGGAAACCAAGTTTAGAACGACCTCTCTTGACCTTTACTATCAAGGCACAAAGTATGTGTTTCTTAATGTCCAATTCTAGTTAAACTTAATCTATACACTGTCTACCATGTTCCCTTTAGGGAATGCAATGCCAAACGAGCACACAGTGTTCTCACATTAAAATGTTCCATCAGCATCAGTGTGGGCTGCGGGGGATATTAAGTCAGCCAGTCCCCTTGCTGCTCTAGCCTGGAGAAGAGGCCAAAGTTCAACAGTTTCATTAATTCATTCAGGAAGAGAGGAAAGTAAAAACAAACCAAGTATTTGTTTTCATTGATTGTCCAGGTTTCATTGATTGTCCAGACAACCAACTCACTTGGTTGTCTTTCCCTTCTTTCCCTTCCCCTTTTTTCCTTTCCCAAAATCAAGGGATTATGGAGTTTTACTGTCAGCAATGAAGATATGGAAGATACATACATAAATCATTCCATCATGTTCAAGTAGATGCTGTCTGAATTGTAATATTTGCTTTAAACTACCTTTGCTTCATTAATTTAATTTTATCAGACCGATAATAATTTTTAAGCATAGACTCTGTTTGTTATGGTTCTTTATCCTCTGAAACTTGATTAATTTTCTTTTTCCTAATAGTCATTGAACAAACACTATGTTTCAAGAATGCTGGCTGGTTCGCAGAGTTCTGGCAGTATGAGATAGCTCCTTCTCTCTCTGAAAATGCAACCTCACGTAGCATAGAGCAATTAAACTGTTGGGAAATCTGAGAAACCCTGTGGTCACAGGAGATGCAATCCTACATTGACTGCAAACTGCCTGCCAGATGAAATAAAAATAGCTATTAATTTTACTGTGTTAGGAGCTAAAGAGTGCATAGTGGAGCCAAGCTCAAAAGCCATCCATTTGTATAGGCTTTCCACCAAATGTAAATGCAATCACGCTGTCAAATAGTGAAAACAGAGGTAACCATCTTAATACAGGACAGTGCTGTTGCACTTGTCTAATCCAAAGAAATGCTCAGTTTCAGGGCACAAATTTGAGAACCCCATTGGACACTCAGAAATCATATTCACTGTGGCAATATGTAGTTCACCCTTACAAATGGATGAAAGTTAAAGCAACAAGGCCAAAGAAAGGAAAGAAAGGCTGGACCAGAAATATGGAGGATAGGAATAGATTACCTTGGTTAACTTGGTAGTTCAGGAGTTCATGAGAAGTTTGTGTCTGCAGTTCATTGTTTTTCTTCTACAGAGCAATTTCCCCTGTCCTCTTCCGCCTCTTTCATGTTATTTATTTTCTGGTAATACTGACCTTGTGCATTGAAAAATAGAAAGGGTTTCCTCCTCACAGAAGGACCAAGTGAAAAGATTTTTCTTGTGTATGAATTCACATTTTGTAAATATATTTTCTTACAAGTTTTTCTGGCTGATCCATAAAGATGTATTTTATATTTTAGGTAAATGCTTCAAAAAAGTGCTCAAGTGTCTTGGAAAGCTATATTCCCCGGCTTTCAGTGAGAGCTGAATTAGTCATTTAAGTCAATTTGAAAATAGAGCTGAGGCTTGTAAATCACTTGGGTGCTCTTGAAATTTAGGGTAAATCCTGAATGCATCTTTTTTTTCCCTCTGCATTGTTTGTAATGATAATCTAATGTTTAGACAATGCTTGGCTATAGAACAACAGAGAGTTGTGAGGTGACCAAGCTCATTTCCTGAGCTGCATCTTTTTGTTTTCATAACAAGTCTTTATTTAGCATTTCATTTAACAAGCCTCACGGACTATCTCTTGATTAGATTCTACATGTTTCCTGCCACTTGCATGAGCTGAAAAATGTAAGCTTAAAGCCAGAGCCAATATAAATATTTTTTCATAGAGTGATGTAACAACCAGCTTTTTGTTTCACAAAATTCAAACTTACTAAAAACTCTGGAGCTTTCCTCCATTTTCAGTCTGTCCAGAAAAATTGTTTCAGGCAGTCGCTTATATAGTTGGTATCTTGTTACAGATAATCCTTGAAAGTTATATCCTGCAAAGAAGACAGATATCTAGAAGTAGCCACGACAGTGTCCTGGTGTGGAAACTAGAAACCTACCTTTTGGCATCTTGTCTCCTGACACTTAAGGATGACCCTAGTTCATGAAAATGGAAAGAACTTTCTCCCTGAACAGTGACTGCAATTCATCATCCTGCAGATAAATCTGCATCTTGTCAACATATCAGTCATTTTTATTTAATTCAAAAGTACAGGAAAAAAATAATTCCAAAATAATCAGCAATGCCCTGTTAATATTTGAACAAAAACAGGTGTGAAGAGCAGAAGATTGATAGAAATGCACTGTTTTCCAAGTCATGTGTACCCAAGTCTTTAGTATTTGTGTTCTATTTTTCTGATATTGTGCTATGAGGTCCTGGCACTGCTGAGGAAGCTGGGGATTTAGCATTGTGGGCAGTTATTGGAGAATCACCATATCACCATCAGAAAAAAATGGTTAAAATTTCAGAAGGAAGATTTGTATGTCAATATTCTTAGGATTAGTTGGAAATCCATCTTAGGATAACCTGTGTGCATTGCACACGTGCAAGGAAAGTGTCTGGGAATCCCCCTCTGTATTTTTTGTTCACTGTTTGTACGTTCATTGCTATGCAGAAAAGTTAGGAAAACCTTCCAATTTGCCTTACAGTCAAAATCAACTATAAGTCCCTGTTCCTCTGCATAATTCCAGGGTGTAATCGCTAATTTGTGAGACTAACTTTATCGGGCCCATACTCTACTCTTAGGTTTTGTAGTGGAAACCTGGACTGACATCAGCTGAGTGACATTACTCTGCAAATGTGCTTGTGTGGAGACCAACAGCTAGTTCAGAAGGAGAGAGCCATAGTTGGTATTTCTGGAGAGTTTGAATGAGAAAGTGTGGTTGATGGTAAAATCAAGGCCGAGAGAAAATAGAATTGGAGTCTACGGGATAAGTTTGCACTATAGGCATAGTTTTGGGGAAGAGGCCAGCTGAGACAGTCAAGGCCAAAGATTGTCACCATGGGATATGCCCCTGGGAGGTTCAGCCAAAGGACTTGAACGTTGGAAGTTTTTCAGTTGGTTTTTTTTTTTTTCAACCAGTGTAAGATTAATTTATAGTGTAGGGGCAGGGGAGGAAGTTGGGGGATGGGGTCAAATTGCTGGCAAGCTGCCAAAATCTGCTTAGCTTCTTTATCAAAAGAAAAATAAACTTTCATCTGCTTTTCTGATGTCTTTGAGTGTGAAAATGGGTGTGTTGCAAACTGAGTGCAAAAGCTGCTCCACAGCAATGAATTTCAAATTCTTAAAGTTTATGAGACATTATTAAACCTGTAGTTATGGTGGTAAGTTAGCAATTGCTGAGTTTTACTAGCTTTACTTGAGTTCGCTTTAAAAAAAAATGAAAAATCTCAGTGAACTGCTGCTGCTCTTGGTTTCCAATGGTCAATGTTCAATTGCTGCTTGGATTTCTCTGCTGATTGTTTTGATTTGCTGCTCGAAGGCCAACATGTAATTCACTCAGTCTGGTCCCTGAGACCGATCACAATTTTTATAGTGCCATCTCCCAGTCTCAGTCTTTATGGTGTGTGTTTTTTTTTTAATATTTTTATTTTTATTTTTATTTTTTATTGGTGTAAGGCTGCTGCAGCTTGGTTTTCTATCGTGATCTTTCAGTGAGATGTGCCAGGTCTGAAACAGAGACTTATTTCTCCCCCCTTCCACTTTTATCTGATTGTTGTGAAACTGCAGTTCTTCAAGGATGCCAAAGCTCCCCAAATATTCTAACTTACACTTTGGTATGCAAATTAACCATGGGCCTAATAAGTTCCCCAGTTAATGAATTTGCCTGACTCTTCTGCCCATTTTATTTTATCTTATTTTATTATTATTATTTTTTTGGTAAGACTCCCTTAAACAAGACACAGGTTTTGGTCACTTTAGCTTTGCCAGTCTTTAATGGTTAGGCTCAAACTTTTTCAGGTGTCTCCGTCACGAAGAATGTGTTTGCTTGGGCAAAAGTACATGAATATAGTCTAGCATTTTTCAGAGTAATTCAAAGGAAAAAAAATACATGGTTTCATTTATATTTTAAGTGTAAAGTATTTTAAAAAAATACATTTTTAGCCACATACTTTGAATCAGACATCTGACAAAGTCGGAGATTTGGGTACTTGAGTCAGAAATATATCTTTTTATATCTACCCTAGAAATCTTCCCATATTTCATGAAATTATAACTTTTTGTTTGTTTGTTTTAGAAACACAAATTCAAATATATTTTTCCGGAAAAAACTTTAGGTTGTGAAACCTGAATGGAATAAAGTATTGACATTTCTTGGGTGCTGAAAATTTCAGTTTTGCCCAGCTATTACCAAGGTAATTTCTTGTTTGATACTATATTTTGGAATGTTTTGGATATCCTGTTATGAAGCTATTAGGAATACCATTGAAAATGCCAAGAAGTCAATTCTCAGTTTTGTTTTCTGGAGGATTTAATGTAAGCATAGTTAAAAAACAAAGAACAAAACAAAACTTCCGTCATCATATGTTGAATGTGAAGAGAAAACAACACTGTTGAGTTGCTCACGGTGGATGTGGCAGGGTGGCAGTTGAATATCATGTCATGTAATGAAGGCACTGAAAAGACTGAATGAATACACTGGAAATGGACAGGTAAGGATTTTCCTAAATGTTAAGTTTGTCACAGGCAAAACAGTCTCAACTTGGAGAATTTTATTTTATTTAATTTATTGCCAATTAACATAAGCTTTTAATTACTGATTTAGGTGTTGAGGAAGAAAAAAAAAAAAGACATAAATGAACACTTAGGGAAGCACCTTTTCTCTTCTTTCCCCAGGCCTGGCTGACACCTCTCCTTCTCAGCCTCCTGTCGCCACAGGCATCACCGCAGCCTCCTGGTCCCCCTGGTGAGGTGATGGGCTCCACAGCTGGCTGGGGACACCAGCTGAAGGGCTTTCTGCTGCTCCTCACTAGTTTTCCTCTGCCCTGGTGTGGGACTCACCCGTGGCTGCAGTCCCTCAGGGGTGACTCCGCTTGGGCGTGGGGCTTGTGGGCCAGTTAGTCCCTCAGGGGAGTCCCTGCCCCAGTTTTTCCTTTTTTTTCTCAAAACACATCTTCCCCATGCATCTCCTGCCCCAGCAGCTGCTTTCTTTAACTACATCTGGCAGAGGTGCCTTGAGCTTCCCTGACAGGCTGCAGTTTTGGGGTGCTCAGTCAACAGGACCAGGTGGTGACCAGCCCAGGACCTCCTCCAGACACAGGACCCTTGCTACCCCCACCCTGCCATTTAGGCTCAGTAGAAATTTAGGAATGTTGCCTAGCTTATCGATTCTTGCCTTTATACCTTAAATATATATATATTTTTAAATACAGGGCTTTTTAGAGAATATCTGTTTAGAGCTTGCAAATATGAAGTCATATAGATAGGCATGTTATTTGGAATTGGATTATGCTGAACCAAAATGTTTTTGTGCAATGGCACCTTGTATCGTAAGGATGGACCAAGAGAACCCATGATCAGGTGAGTGCTAATGAACCTTCCCATGATTAAAAGTCTCTGAAAAACCTGGAGACAATTTCCTACAAACAAAAATCTGAAGGCATTTTGTTGTAAGAATTTAAGTTGCTCTTTGCTGATTGGCATCTTTCTTGTATCAATCTTGTATCAATAATCTGTTGAATAACTTGAGGTGAGAGCACTGTGCGTGAACATGTCCTGAAATCTGAATCTCATAGAACACATTAAGATGTAGTACATTTGGTACAGAGCTGATTCATTATTACCTTTTATGTTTAAGCTACTCCATGAAATTTTACTTTAGTAGATATTTTATTTTTTTTTTTTTTTTTTTTGCAGAAGTTAAAGTTTTGAGGAGAAAAAGAGAAAAAAAGAGAATCAAATATCTTTTCCAATGTTTTCTACTTCTGGGACTGAAAAGCTGTTACAGCAAATTTATCCCTCTAAACATTAGGCACTGCTATTTGAAAACTTAAGCAGAGAAGAAATAGGATGTCAGTGTCCATTAAAAGCAGGGGCTTAGCGAAGAGAAAGGACTGCACAAATGGGGTGAATATTTTAATGTTTTCATCCTGCAACTTACTTTGTTATGTTGGTTTTTAAATACAGTTCAAAAGAAAATAATATCTCTGCTTAAATTTGAACTGCCGTCAGCTCTCTGTGCAAAATACCAATTTATAGAAATGAGTTATGCCAGCAAGAAATAAAGATAGAATATGTTATTTAAAAACCACGCTTGTCAGATAAAAGGGAGAATAATTTATTAGGATTATATCTTACTGTACCTTTGGAAAAAAAATACATTAAAAATACAAACAGTGAAGGGAAAAACATTGGGTGAAGAAATACTGTTAAAAGAGCACATCTGTTTCAAATTCTTATTTGGGAGAAAAAAAATCCCCACATATGTTTTTATTTTAAATTTGCATGTGTGTTGTTATCCTTGTGTTAACTATTAGCTAAATAAAATTATTGAGAATCCATTTTTCAGTGAAGTCTGGTTAGGAATATTTGTACACATTGTAAGAGAGATAATTTGAAAGCTAATTGAAGCTTTGTGAGGAACCAATTCCCTATAGATCCCTTAATTTAGAATACCTGCCTTTTGTGTACTAGTATTAACCAAAAGCACTTATTTATTTTGGAAATGAAATAATTTTACCATTCAGTTTGCATTTTTGACATGCCTTGCTGGAGTACAGCATAGCACAGAGTGTTGTGCTTGTATGTCACGGAGTTTGCTCCAGCCTAGCAAATACAACTGTAGTGAGAACTGAATTGTAGAGGAAAACACATTTGGTTTTGGTTAATGGGATACACATATTCAGCCATGATCAGTTTAGATAACTATTTTTGATACACTCTTGTAAAGTTAATAAGTTTTCTACTGAATGTATAAGAGAATCTCAAGCCCAACCTAGCCATTTGGGTATAAGTAGGAGCGAAATCCCAGTGCCATTGAAATCAGTAGTGAAAACCCCATCAGCTTTCTTCAGTGGATTTTATCTCACAAGCTTTGTATGGGTGTCCCGATTTCAGTCTATGTTTTTGCAACGATGTGCGGTGAAGGAGTATTCGCTTTATTTTCAGTTGCAAGGCCCCTGACATTAGAAAAAAAAACTACTTGACCCTCTCCAAGGTCAGTCAAGAAGGATTGGGCAGTTTATCCCACCTGGGATGTGATCAGTCAGATCAGCTGGAGGGAGCTGCCCTGGGCGCCGCATGGGTGGGATAAGCCAGGCTGTGGTGTGCCCATCACTCCTGCACTTCCCCCTCAGCTGCTCGGGGAACACTGATCTGCTCCTCTCTGTTGTGGCCACTCTCAGGAACAGTCATTGGACTTACTGCAAAACAGGTTAAAATCAAGGTGGGACTTTTGAAATTATCCCCAAGTAGTGGGTAGGGTGGACCCACCTGACAGGAGCCAAGAAAGCCCACAGGTAAGAAGGGATTTTTACTCTGTGTTGCAGGAGCTGGAAACACATTGGATGCTGGGCTTTGAATGAAAGTAACTTTATGGACTCATTATGGTCCCTTCTCCACTGCAGAAAAGTCAGTGATTCAATATCGTTGCCTTTACCACTTTATTGCTCCAAAAAATAGTCATAAAAAGTAGCAATAGAGTCATTAGAGAACTTTATTAAAACCATCGCTGTGCTTCTAACTGCTGCAGGAAAAGAAAAAGGCTTCTGGACCAAAGTTTTCTATCCAAGATTTTTGCCCTCTGCAGAGACGAAGGAGGCTAAAAAAGAAATCCCTGTCTGTAGTTCTTGCCAAACAGGCATGGCTTCAGTGTTTGGAGAGCCCCTCTCGGGAGATCAGGAATGGTTTGATGTAGAAAGATTTATGGGCACTTAAAACTTATAATGAAACTGTTATCTTTGCTCTCTCTGCTCTTTCTAAATCATATAAAATCAGGTGGTATGTACTTGCAGTAGTATTAATAACTGTCAAGTCAGGTATAAAGCAAAAAATATTTCTGACTTGTGTAGAAATTAGAGCCGAGGCTGAAAACTGCCAGCGGAGAGGTGATTTTTGTGTTGTCTCCAATTGTGAGTAAGGTGCTGCTCTTGCAAATCATTCTCTGTAAGAAGACCTCGTGCCAAGTCTCATTAACTTCAGCAGGAGCTTCATGAGCGCTTGGGGATCCCGCCATTCAGAGCAATTTACGTGACCGGGGCCTGGATGGAGAAAGAGCATGTTGTGCTGGAGGGCAAGGTGGGGAGCTGCTGGCAGCAAGAAGAGCAGAGGGGCAGGAGTGAAGGGGAGATAGAAAGCTGGTAACGCTATCACAGTCGGAAGCGGTCTCTTGGATTTAAAATTCAGCTGAAATACCTTCCCTGTTCTCCCCTCTCTCTTTCAGTCAATGAGATAGGTGTTGTTGAAAAACTTGTCTGTAGGGTGAGTTTCTTCTTTCCTCTCACCCCCTGTAATGAGAGTTTTGCTGATGTGGTGAAGTCTGAGTGTTTGGCATTAATAATAATTAAAAAAATAGTGTCTACAAGTTTGAGAAGTTTGATTGAAAACAGGAGCATATGTGATTTTGTGCATTCGAAGTTAGTACACAATCTATTTGTGCTATACCACAGTATAACATAAATTTGCTTTAAATGACTTTTTGTTACTCTCAGAGACTTGCTTTCAACTATCTTCCCCCTCTCGCCCCAGTGGCTAAACACTTTTTATCTCTCTTTCTTAAATCTTATTCTGTGCTCCTTATGTATGAGCTGTCCTTTTGAAAACTTGTTCATTTTTATGGTTAATTTTTATGTTTGGTGTAAATGGGAAGCTTGTAATCCAGGTCAGTCAGCTTGAATCCATTGGAAAATGCCCCTAAAATTAATTTATGATCGATGAGATTGATGCTGAAAAGGCTGACTTGGTTTATTTAATTACATTTGGAGAATGAAGCTGAGGGCTTAACAGCACCAAACTGAGGTGGGCACAGCAAACCCCAGTTCTTGGCAATCTTCACTCACAGCTTTGTCCATGGAGCTCTTTAATGAGTGGTAATATGCTGCTCTTTGGCAACTCCTGAACAAAATCCTGAATTAATTTTGCACCCAGGGGAGAGTACAAATCATTGGTGTGATGCTGTTGATGGTGTTTATTTTTCAGGAGTTTCAGTAGCACAAATAAGTGGTTCTGAAATGCAGACTGGGGGAGGGAGGAACAGCAGAATGTTTCTTAATGGGAGAAAGAGGGTAGCCGGGGCAGGGAAAGAGGATATTTCTTACCACTGTGCCCAAGAAAGAGTGGAGATTCTGAAGGCTGAAGATTGGGTACTGCTTAACCTGCAGAAAGCATGTGTCCTTGTCAGGGATTTCTCCTCACACGTACACAGTAACTGCTTAGTGCTCAGCGGGCTGCAGTCTGCTGGTAACAAAAGGATGTCAGCAAACTCATTTCTGTTTGTCATCTGAATTATCTTTAAGCTTCTACGGTGGTGTAATTTCTCTTTTTATGACATTAATGAATCAAATCAAATACAAAGTACTTTTTTTTTTTTTAAATGTCAGAATAGCTCTCATATACATTAGTTCAATAACTTTTTTGAGCAGCAGCATTAAATGCTGCCTCTTCTCATTTGACTAATGAAGGGAATGACTGATGAAGTGAGTTCACACACAATGTCATTCGACTCAAATTTGAAAATGGTTAGCTACAAAAGTGCTAAGAATTTCCATTTCTGGAAAAAAAAAGAGGAAGATGACTATCAGAACAGAGCTCTGTGTTCAAACTTACTGTAGTGAATTTTTTTTAGCTTGCTTCTTTTGTTGGTGGTGTAGGAAAATGTAAGAGCTTCTGAAAGTATTTTTCCATTTTAAACAAAGGGAGCTGTGTTTCTGGGTTAGGGAATACTAGTGCTGTGTGTCTTTGTATGTGATCTTGACACTCTGGATCTATCACAAGAAAAAACAAGGGTTTGTCATCTAATTAATAGTGATGGAAACCTACCTTCTTTGTCCTCAAAAGTCAGTTTGGGGAAAAAGAAATTTTCTTAAAAAAAAAAAAAAATGTGTTTAGGCCTATTTGTATGTTCTGCCAAATTTCAGAAACAAAGGCATGCATAACTGCTAGCACTTTGTTGTGTTTCAGACAGTGATTCTGCAAAGTTCTGTTGCCCACGCAAATGGCGTTTCCATATGCAAACATGGAGATGTGTATGGCCACTTAGGTGTTTACAAGCATACAGCGAGTGCACGTATATGGCTATGCAATGGTACATGGCCTTTGGCCGTGGAAATGTTGTCAATAAAGTGCAAAACCATAGATTTATACATAAGCACATTCCCTGCTTATTAGCAACCTGCTATAAACCTCTGTTGACATAGCTATTGGTTGTGCGTAATCATCATGCGCATTTTTAACTATCACATTAAGATTCCCAGTTTCTTGTAAAATCAGTCACTACAGTATTTTCTTTTTTTATTAATACCTGTGTGTATGAGGTGTCTGACAGAGTTATTATCCACTTTGGTGATGAAAAACTCCTGCTGAGGTCCAGGAGAACAGGATTGCAAAGACCAGCATGATGTCTGTCTTATAAAGCGCTCATTCTTCTGACTGACCATCTGTGTGTGAAAAAGGACTGCTATTACGCAGCAGTAGTTCTGTTGAGTTTGGCCTTGATTTCTTTTTTTTCCAGATTCTGCCCAGCAAAAAGGGAGGGAGAGAAGGGAAAAGAGAATTTCATTGGGGAGCGGAGGAGGTGGGGGTGGATGGAAGGGGGGCTGAAAGCTTAAAAAATGAGTGACTGGTAGAAGAGTACAGTAAAGTCAGTGAATAATTTTACTGTCCTGGTCTAGCAGCTTGGGAATGTGCCATGTAAAACAATAATATCTTCCAAGCGAGAAAGGCAGAGAGGGAGGGGAAAGTTGGGGTGCAGACTGGGGAGGGGACTGGAGGCAAGAGAGGGATTGGATCCTCGAGTACAGTCATTGCCAGTTCTTGGATCAGCTACTTCTTATTTTTCTTATTTTTTTTTTCATTAAATATTTGACACTGAGTCAGTGCCCAGGATATAAAATCTGTACTAGTCTGTTACCATTGCTTGACAAATAACATTACAGGTAGGCTGCTGGCTTCAGGTTCTACCCAAATAAATCATTATTGCCTCTATGGAGCCTTATGGACCTCACTTCTCTGAATTTGTTGTATGGCACTGGTGGAGACCTCGGGGCAGGGCTCCAGGCAAGATGTAGGGCTGCCATGCAGCTTGGCCTGGATCTTTTTTAATTTTCTTTCTGTCTGTCTACTGAAAACATTACCCAGGGGCTTTTGAAGGCTTCATAGATTTATCCATGTTTTCTAAAGGTCTAGTAGGCCTATCAGTTCAGATACCTCCTGCCAGTTTGCTCTTAGCCAGGGCTACAGCGCATGTCTGGGATTTTGGCACAGCTTCTTGGTCAGCGTGCTGAGCTGCTGGGAAAAGTTAGGGTAACTGTGCATGCATCGCATAGTCACCTGGTGCCTTGGCAAGGAGTGTGCTGCTTCGGGAAGCTTCGGCTAAACCTACAGAACTTTTCCTGCCAGCCTGTTTTCTCTGCCCAGTTAGACACAGGGGTGTGTTGCAGGAGCGTTGGCCTTCACATGTGCCCTGGAGGACAGAGGAGGTTTTCAGGGCACAGGGCCCAGAACAAAGGGGCTGTGAGCTTGCAGTTGGAGAAGACATCCTGTCCTGATGGAGATGGTATATAAGGCTTGGGCAGTGGCCACCCACAGCCTGGGTTTGGGCTCACATGAATACAATTTTTGTGGTATCTTGCAGACATCTGGTTTGGAGCAAACTGATGCTGTGACTGAATGTGGCCCTTAGTTCTTCGTTTAATTAGAAGTTAAACTCCGACAGGTCTGATGCACCATCTGGTGAGAAGATGTACTGTGTATGCTCCTGGCTGCGCTCCTCCTCATCCCCCAGCACCGATGCACCGGGGACAGAGACACGGGGCTGCTGCTGGAGCCGCCGTGGATTTCATGCTTAAGCCTTTCTTTCATCAGCAGCTGAATGCGCACCAAGAGACATGTTTCTCTGGAAAGCTGCAGCAAACATGAGTTTCAGCTGCCAGTTTATGACTGGTAGGTTTTTCTGGAGAGTGTGAAATTGTACCAGGCTCTGGGCTTGCAGTGCAGGAGGAGGAGCAGGGCTAAAAACCCAGAACACTGTTGGGAGTATTGGATAATTTCAAGTGTTTGAGCCAATGGTGATAGGAGGCAAGCCCCAGATCAACACTGAACTGGTCTGGAGGAAAAAAAAAACCAACCAACCAAACCAGAAAGTGGGGGGTGGGAAGGGAGAGTGAGGAGTGGAAGCTGAGCTTTCTGCATAAGGTCTTCTCGTAAAGAGCTAACGTGTACCATAGCATTTACTGAGGCCAAGCAAGGAGGTGTGGAAGAGAAATGTGTTGCTTTGCTAACTCATAACCTATGTCAGTTAAGAGGTACTTCATGCTTTTATGAGGATGGATGTGGCAAACCTCTGAGAAATGGGTGGAAATCATGTAGAAAACAGTTCCCTAGTTAGCTAGAACATTGCAATGAGGTAATAGAAGGAATGGTAATCATGGGAGGGGGAAGTTACTGGCACAGATCTGTTCCATGTTATTCAAATTATTCCTGATCAAAAAATGGGAAGAGTAGTGAAAGGACAAGATTTGCTAATGATACAAAACTATTCCGGAAAATCTAAAATCAAATCAACTATGGGGAGTTGTAGGCACTGATGATGCTGAATGGCTGAATCTGTTCTCTCAGGTTATTTTCTTACCTCAGTAAATGAAGAGTGAAGAAACTAGTGCAAATTATACTCATTCTGTGACATGTAGGAAATAGCTATACCCATCCTGGGGTGAAGCCTCTCAGGTGTCATTATGGCCTCCTCTGACAATGTCTCCTCAAAACAATGACAGAGCCGGCTAGATTGCTAGGAGTTGGTAGGAAGGGAATAGAAGTCAAAGCATCATGCCACAGTGCAGTCACACTCGGTCTTCTGTGTGCAACTCTGGAAATCCTGACATTGAAAAATGCAAAGGATTCTATGAAAGATGCAGCCATTCCACCCATTTCTCATCTGCAGAGATGAATCATAAGAATGCTATGGAATGACTCCTACCTGACAAAAAGCTTGATAGACTCCCTAGGCTGGAAAACAGTGACTGCAGGCAAGAGATGATCATTATGTCTAAAAGCAATGAGGGTGAATAAAGAAGGATAAAGCAGGTGAATAATAGGTGGTTTTCTCTATACAGTATTTCTCACTCAACAGGAACTACACTTAGTTAAATTCTCGGCTGATTTTAAACAAGCAAAAGGAAGTGTGATGAAGTCATGGACTTCATTGCCACGGGATGTTTTCCTGGACAAAAGCATAAGCAGGTTCAGAAAATGATTAGGCGAATTCAAGGAGGATGGGTTTGCAAGTAGCTATTAAACATGATGGTGCAGATGCAAACTCTTGTTCAGGAAGTCTCTAAGCTGGCACCTTGCTGGTACCTGGGTGAATATAGCAGGGAAAGAGTTACTCTGTGTATACCCCTTTTCTTATAGCTGTTATTAGATTGGAGTACATACTCCTTCAACAGTATCTAGATTATGAATTATATTTTTTCCCCACTTGCTAGCATAAGAAATGACTGAGAGAATACTTGTCAGCCTGGTGTAAATGGCACAAGACATCAGTGAGCGAATGGAGAGCTTCGTGAGGAGGTGAGCTCTGCACAGCGTGCCAGGAGAACAGTGGTCATGGCCAGGGTGCCCACACTCCTCTCTGGCTTTCCAAGTGGAGGGGATGATGGAAAGTACTACAAGGCAACGTGCTCTTCATTTAGCACAGATCATCTGTCTTAGTCCCAAACGTGATTGAAAACACATTTTTACAACAGAGAAAATGAATGGCCACAGTTAACTTTGTAGATGGGAATCTGCTCTGGGAAAGCGAACAAAGGCTGATCAGAGGGTCGTGTTCTTGCTGATAGCGTGGCTGCTGATATTTTTTTCCATATCAGTGTCAAAGAGGGAAAGCAGCAGCTCCTATGCCAATGAGAGGCCTATCTGTTATGAATGTCAGCACTTTGTAAACTACTTCACTCTACTCCCTGTCTCTTCCCTTCACCTCTAAGCCTCTGCTTTAATAAATATTTTGGATGGAGAGAGATTCTCTGCAAGACTGAAATGTGCCATGTAGATGTACTGCAGTTTGTAGAGCGTCCTTTTACCACCTGCTCTGCGTTCCACTCACAAAAATCTTACAGTAAAGATGAGTAAGAAAGACTGAGTGAGAGAAGACAGGAGAAAAAGTAAATATGCTCTGATCCAGACATAAAAGCTGATATGAAAAAAGGGATCACCAAAACACTTGATAACAAATCCATGTGAGTAGACTCTAACTTTGAGTGTAACTTAATGAGTTGTGCTGAGGTTCTGAAATGCTTAATTCATTTTAGGTGGTGTTTTTTTTTTTTTATTTTCCATTTTGTTTCACTTCTGATTTCTGTCCAAAAGTGAAAAAGCAGGAAATCCCTCAAGAAAGGCAGTTCTGGAGATTTCCAGCTCATTTTAGGGCTCTAGAGATTCAGATAGTTTGGGCAAACCTGTGAACTTTTGGATGTTTATCTGAACTGAACCTGAACTCTAAATCTTCTAAGGATAACCCGGCTCAGTCAAAGGGAGGAAGGCCTCTAATGATAATTTTAATGCTCTTTTCTCATTGAGCCATGGATATGACCCTCCCCAGCCTCCTGGGAATTTCTGTGTGCTGCATTAAACAAAGGAAAAGCTAAATAGCATGTATCACATATGCACAATTAAACATTGTACGCACCATTACAGTTTCAGCTGCCATACATCCCAGTTGCTAGTTGCTGTCTTTGGAGGAGGATTTAGCTAGAAAACAGATGACTGTTTCCAACGTGACCTAGCCTCTTATGATATCTGTCTTTCTTGTCAGATAAAGAAAACACCAGAAACAAAATTACTATGCTATAGCGAGCAAAACAATAAAAAGAAAATAAAGCTCATTAACACTATATAAAGTATGTGCTCATTTCATTCCACTGAATTTTTAGAAGTGAATATATTAACTTTTTCCTTGTCTGACCTTATAACCACAGCATCTGAGTTTCTGATGTTTATCTGTGGAGACCTCTGGGAAACAGGGAGCAGTTTATAATCTCTCTTCTATGGAAAAGAATTTTGGAGCTCCAAAGATGATATCACAGCCTTCCTGATGTCAAAAGCAAGGTACCAGCCGATTTTTCTTGCTGCAAGATTTTACTAGTAGCAGTTAATATAAGAAATCCATAGCAGAGGTAGTAATGAACTCAAGATTTTCATCTACTTTGTCAAACTGTCCACGCATACCCCATCATCCACCACGGTTATCTCTGGTTCAGCAGAGCTTGGTGTTCAGCAGGGGCACGGGCTCTCATCTGCTTCTCTCTGTGGGAGCAGCTGCTTGTTGAGACCTCTTCAAAACCTAAGGACTGCTGGTAGGTTCCTCAGTCATGAAATGTCTGTTGCAGAGTTCAGACTGGTCTCATTCACAAGTTTTTGACAGGGCTCAAGCAAATTGGAGTTAATTTATACTTTCAAATAGGAACTATGTGGGATTCAGTAATTTTGCAGGACTTCCAGATTTTTGAAATTTGGATGTTTTTGTTTTCCTGTGTGTGTGGATCCATACAGGCATGAAGTCCACAGATACGAAGCTACAAGAACTGTAGCTTAAGGAATGATTTTCATCAGTCCTTGTGAACAGAGATCTCCAGTTTGGCATACTTATCTTGCACATCTTAACATTGCACTCAGTCTTTCTAAAGTACTGCCTCCTACTGAGTGTGCTTGAATAAAAGCCCTCTACAACCTGATTAAGCTTCTAAGAACATTGCATTGGAAAAGCTTTTTTTATCCTAATGGAACCAATAGAATGGAGCACTAAATGGGAGAAAGATATTGATGAACAAATCTTGTAGAGGTGATGGCTTAGGACAAACGTCCATGCCAGCAGGATGCAGGAATGCTTTCTAGATACACTTAACCTGGTATGTGCAACTGTGTTTACATAGCAAATCAAAGATTAGCTACTATACACAAAGTCCAAGGAGATCTGAACCAGGGGAATTACACTTATTCAAGGGATATAGCATAGTGAACTTTTTATGATCAAAGATTGCTTTGGGCCCTTTCCCACAGAGTGAACACTTAGCCTCATCTTGAGATATAACTATAAAACTGATTCAAATGTTCATTGTCTTGAAACCTTTTTAGTTTATCTTGATATGCATCTTTCCTCTTCTTTTCTCCCAGTATTGATAATATTTATTTTGCCACTGAAAGAATGGTTATGACTTTCTTTTGAAGCCAGGGTACTGGATGCATGCTTACAAAATTGAATACTTGAAAAAAATATTTAGATGCAAGTCTTGTGATATCTTTTATTCTGAAAATGTTTCACAGAGAAGCTTCACTGAACACAAGTCACTGCCTGCAGTAAGATTCTAGCACTGATGCTGCTTTATCTCAGAGAGAAAAAGAAACTAAGCAATAAAATAGGATTATCAGTGTAAATGAAAACATCCAGAGGAGTGAAGCATAAGAATAAATACTCTCACACCCTCAAAATAGGATCTTTCAACCGGGGCTTCAGATAAGGAAAAATTTCCACTGGATGTGCAATTAGGAGAAATAACTGGGTCAGCTGAACTCTGAGTCAGTTGACCTGAACCTCCTTGTGGCTTAGGGCTGATTCTGTGCTGAGCTACTGGCTCAGCAGACCAGGGAATGTGACTATACATGGTCTTTGTGGAGCTCAGATTCATCCCTTTCTGAATCTGAGTGCAACAGCTTGAAGCGCTGACTCTTAGTGTTACCAAACCATAGGGGAGCTAAGAGTCAGATCCAGATGAAGATCTACACAGCATGGTTTGGATCCTGTTTGTCCCTTGAGCACTGCGGCACACCATCACACTTTTGCTTTCCCTTGTTGCTCTTATTTGTGAGTCATGCAATTCTGTCGACTCACAGCCTAGTGTCTTCTCTCCTGATGAAGTCTGAGAATAGTGATTAAAGTCTTATGTTTTGTTATGCCATGAGTTGCCATGGAAATGAGCTTGTGGTTGCAGATCTAATGAAGTATCCTATCTTGTGAAACCAAGATAAGCAGAAAGTGATGCTGTGGGCCAGAAGCCTTATGTGAGAGTCTGTTGCCTAAGATCAGCTGAGGTCAGTCTGGCTGGTACTTGTTATCTTGTCTTTCAGCACATCAGGAAACCTTGTTAGGATTTGTTCTGATTAAGAATTATTCATTACTTAAATACAGAGTTTAGAGCCTAATTTCCTATGTCCTTTTAAAAATAACGGCTTGTTTTTCAGTGACTGAAACTTTTTCATTTGTAGAAAAAGGAACAAAATATACCAAAAACCTAAAATATATTGGGCAAAATTCAAGAAATGTTGAGAAAAGTACCAATGCCCTCCTTACTAGTACAAGATGCAGTGGATGTCCAGAGAGGAGTATAAAAACAGAGTGTTATTAGAGTGATGTTTCATCATTAAACTGTTGAAACAACTGGTAATTTGCAGTCTAGGGACTTCCCAGTACAGGCATTGTATCTCCACCTTTGTGTTTTATTAGCCAGTAGTCCTCACTTCCTTCACATTTAATATGATCCAAAATTATCCAGGATTTTGCGGGCTGGAAGAAACACCTTCCTCTGCACAAAGTTATTAGAAAGGGTGGTGCAGTCTCTGAATAGCCAGTATTATTGTTTCCTAGTCAGTGATACTGCCAAGTGTGTAGGAAACTAAATTCTTCCTGTACAAGTATTTCCCATAATTTGTACCTTAATTTCCACTACACTGAGTAAAATCACTTCCTGTCCTGGGGTGGTCTTTGTTTTCTCTTTGGGTATATGAAAAGCCTGGAAAACTGTATGGATAGTGCAGTTGCTCAGGATTGTCCTCTTCCAGAACTCTGTGCTGTGTGGCGTGCAGGATTGTGCTGGGAATTTCCCCCCCTCATATTTGAGCCCTGCATACGATTTATAGGAGAAGAATGGAAGTCCTGACATTTGGAACATAGAAATGTCTATTGCTTATTTCCCAGTAGAACTTTTGACTTAAAAGATTTAGACGCTTTTCTTTATTAAATGGAGTGTATACTTCAGTGTTTTCAACTCAAAGCCCATCAACATATCTTCATATTTTGTCAAGGGGCCCAGCTGCCAATTCTCAGTGGAAGTGCTGTTAGCAGTGGTGGTAATCCAGCATGGTGGTCTAAGGAAAGGATAGGAGCCAGACATTTGTGTTCAGGCTCCAGTTTTCTCTTGTATTTGGCTACAGTCACCGAAACCAAAGCTTTTAAAAAAATAAAAAATAAAAACAAAACAGTATCTGGTTTGTGATAAATAAGCTGGTCACCCCAAAACCAGACCCCCCCTCTTTTGAAAATATTTCTTGCCTTTGTGCCTGTGTTTCTTGATCTGTCAACTCTCAATGGTGCTGTATTTATTAAGACAGACTTGGCTGTTTGGTAGATGTTTGCAGTGCAGTGGTTAAATATGGGAAAGCATATGTGTGGATGGCAGATTAGGCTGTTAATTTTGGTCTGTAAATGCAAACTGAGAGTAGAGTAGGAAAAGTTGTACAAAACCAGATTATGTATTTGAGACTTGAATCTTTGCCATTACATCTCCATCTCTCTCTCTCTGTTACTCAAACACGACCCCAGACCTCATGCTCTCTGCTCTGGCTTCCAGCTCATCCCCACTGTCACCACAGTGGCATTTAGCAGTCCCTGAGGTGAGGGAGGGAGCTGAAAGTGTGCCGTGTGGTGTCCTGCAGCTCTGCCCTGATACAAAACACACTTCCCACCTCCAGAACACTATTTCTTCTTCCCTTTCTGAGCCTTCACGCTTCCCCTACCTCCATGGGACAGCACTCCCTTTCGTTTAAGAAAAGTTTTATGTTCAGATTACTAATTTTAACCTGGTTATTGTTTGTGAAACCAATAATTGGAAAAAGTCAGTTATTGGTTAACAGCTTTAGTGGTAAATCGGTTCCAGCAGCTCTTTGCTGCTGCCCGCATGAATCCACGTGCTTCTCAGCTAGAAGCTCTCGTCTCTCTCTCCTCCCCTCTCCCTCTCTGAGATCCTTTGCTGGATCCATATGGTGTTGGGGATGTAAGCACTTCAGAGGAGTGTTTCAATATACAGTTATGATTCTAATTTTTGGCGTCAGCTTTTTATTACAAGTTGTTGCCTGGCTGGAGGCGTGAGAGAGTGTGAGCAGAGAGGGCTCTCTACCATGTGTGAAGCAAGGAGACGGCAGGCAGTGGTAGCAGAAACAATACAATAGCGTTCCTCTGGAGCATGAAAATGGGGTCTGGAGCAATCCCCTTGGCCCCTAATCTCTTCCTAATCTATAGCTGTTGCTAGCTCTGGGGGTTTTTCATGTGGACCATGACAGGTTTGCTTGGAGGAAGGGTCAGAATTTCAACCACAGTAAACATTGCAGCTCATGTCAGTAGCATGTAAGGTCTTTTGATCTGGCATGAAGTACAAAATCTAAACCTCTGTTTTAAAATAGAGTCTAGTCTAAAGTCTAGTGATCATTTTCTATACTGTCTTGAGTTTGGTTTTCATGTAGATCTAAAAATGTAATGAAAATATAAGCAGTTGTGTTTCTATAAACACATACAGAATAAGTGTCCTGATATGCAGAAATTTGTTTTGTATTTTATGTTAGGCAGAAATTGATACTTACACATAAAAACAGTAAATGCAAACAAATTTCCAAATGAAACCAGTAATAACTGTAGGAGATTGTAAGAAAGTATTAGTTAATGGCAGAGACACAGAGTAATATCCTCTGACTAGTGCTTACAAAACACAGAGATGCGAAGATAAAACCGAACTCAGAAAAGAATGAAAAGAAGTCAAGGACAGGTATGCTCAGGTTTAGGCTCTGTCCTGAGGTGATTTTGTGTAGTAACCTCGTAATATCACAGAATCACAGAATCATAGAATATCCTGAGTTGGAAGGGACCCATAAGGATCATCGAGTCCAACTCCTGGCACTGCACAGGTCTACCCAAAATTTTAGACCATGTGACTAAGCGCACAGTCCAAACGCCTCTTAAATTCAGACAGGCTTGGTGCAGTGACTACTTCACTGGGGAGCCTGTTCCAGTGTGCAACCACCCTCTCAGTGAAGAACCTCTTCCTAATGTCCAACCTAAACCTCCCTTGCCTCAGCTTGACACCGTTGCCGCGGGTTCTATCACTGGTGATTAAGGAGAAGAGGTCGGCGCCTGGCCCTCCACTCCCCCTCGCAAGGAAGTTGTAGACTGTGATGAGGTCTCCCCTCAGCCTCCTCTTCTCCAGGCTGAACAGGCCAAGTGACCTCAGCCGCTCCCCATACGTCTTCCTCTCTAGGCCCTTCACCA
>VXAA01006240.1:139397-163375 GCA_013399115.1 Anseranas semipalmata | reverse complement strand
TTTACAAAAACATTGAAGAGGACTGGCCCTAAAATGGAGCCTTGAGGGACCCGACTAGTGACCATCCGCCAGCCTGATGCGGCCCCATTTACCACAACCCTTTGAGCCCTGCCTGTCAGCCAATTGCTCACCCATCGTATGATGTTTTTGTCTAGCTGTATGCTGGACATTTTGTCCAGCAGGATCCTATGGGAAACTATCAAAAGCTTTGCTGAGTCCAAAAAGATCACATCAGCCGGTTTCCCTTGATCGACTAGATGGGTGATCTTATCATAAAAAGAAATCAAATTTGTTAGGCAGGACCTACCCCTCGTGAACCCATGTTGGCTGGGACCAATGACTGCATTGTCCCCCAGGTGCACTTCAGTAACTCCCAGGATAATCTTCTCCATAATTTTACCAGGCACTGACGTGAGACTGACAGGCCTGTAATTGCTAGGATCTTCTTTCTTGCCCTTAGAGACATTATCAATCAGACATTATTACCATATATGCACAATACCACGCATGGCTCTCGCTAATGAAGCACTGGAGTACCATGGTTGATGGGAAAAACATAATAATAGAGATTCCCTGGGACACAGGGGAGCAAAAGCATCAGACTAACAGCATGGAGTCAGGTCTGATCCAGCCAAAGCTGTTAACTTCTAGTCCAGCATCAGCCCTGCTAAGAACAACCTGGCCACTTTGGGATTAAGTGGGTCCCTGAGTGCCATGTTGTCTCATGCTCTGAGTTCTGCTAGGCTTTTAAAATGAATAATAAGGACCAGAGCAGTCCTATTGGTAGGCTGGGGGAAAGAGCACAGGCATGCCCTGGGGAGGTGGCTCGAGGCTGGATTTGTTGGGCTGTAGCACACTGAATCAGCTGGATGGAGGCTCCTGAGGGGCAGTAGTGGAGGTCGGAAGTTCCCAGTGAGGTGCAAGTGCCAGGTGTGTGTGGGTTTTGTATCTTATTCTGAGGTGCTTATATCTCCTCACAAACTACACAGAGAGCAGAGGTGCCTAAAAAACAGCTAGAGATCCCACTTAGGGGTCAGGAGTGAGGTGGACTGCATGATCTTGTGTATGGGGCTTGCCTGTAAGAGAAAGCTTTGTGGTCTGTTAAATTTCATATGAGTTTTGGACCTTCCTGAAAGTAGTCAGGGAACAAATGAGTGTGCAGAGTCCTTCTGAAGGAGAAAAGGATGGAAGTATTCCATGGAGATGTATTAAAGTGAATCCAGAAGTGAACTGATGACTTTACAACCCTCAAGCAAAGTATTCCAGATCATTTGTCTTGTGCAACAGGATCATGCGTGAAATATGAAAATGTGTACATGACCTTCTTTTAAACTGCTGTGATTTATTGCTGCCAGAACGATGAGAGAATGAAGATGAGCTTATGAAGAAATCAACGTTATGTGGGATTGCAAAATGATGCTAGGTCTGATGAATCCTCTCTGAAATCCTTTAACCACAAGAAGTCTGCTGCTTTGCTCAGATGTTGCAGAGTGGATAGCTCATCCACTCCGATCCTGAAAAGCCTTAGCTTTCTAAATGGTTTTCAGGAGTGGTATTTGCCTTTCTTTATATGTGTTTGTATTTTGTGCAATCTTGTGAATGCACTTAGGTTTTGTTGTCATGATTTTTTTTTTAGTTGCTGAAAAACTTGAATGAATGTTTTTATTTTCTTCAGCAGCATTAAATAATAAAATTTACTTCTTTTAGGTTAGTCAGCAACCTTTATTTGCTTTGCATGGCTAAATGTGCTTTTGTTTAGAAGCTACTATACTTTAATTAATACTTTTATATTTATAATTTGACATGTTTCTCCCATTTTCCTTAGCCTTCTTAACACCTTTGTTCCGCAGCTGCTGTCTTCAGGTGGTAGTTCTGAAACAGGCAGAGGAATAATGGAGAGAACCAGAAATTTTGACTTTTTTTCTTCACAAGACACTGTTAATCTGCTGAAGTAAAAAAAAAATACTTTGGGCTGAAAAAAATGGGACAGCATAGCCTTCAAATTATAATACAGTTGTGTTCAGGACAGGACCATAACACAACTTCTGTTTTTCATTACCTACCAGTGTTTCCTACAGTATAGGCATCCGATATTTACATCTTTTTTTTTCTTTTTTTTTCTTTTTTTTCCTTTTTTCTATGTGCTTTTGTGAACAGCTAGTGCATCAAGTAGAATGCCTGAAACCTTGAGATACCTCAAGCAGACATTATTTTCTAAAATACTGAGTTCTCAACCTCAGGCGTGTTTGGAGATTCAAAGCAGGGGCCCAAAATCACAGGTTACTTTTGAAAATCTTTAATGGGCTTTGACCTAACCAGAGTTTTGGCCTATTCAAGAACTAGCTTATAAAGTTCAGTGCAGTAATCTACACGAACCCTGTGCTAGCCTCAGCTCTTGCTTCCTCCTCCCTGGGGCCACTGAAATGTGTCAAAGCTTTACTAAACTTGACTTGGAAGTTTCATTGTCTTCTTCTCAGCTCTGCTGCATCTTTGATTGCAAACTTCTCTATTGCTTCAGAGTCCTCCACTGTAGGGCTGCGAGAGCAGGAGAATGCTCCTCCATGGCCCAAATAATGTCTGCTTACGGTAATGTTCCTACCAGAGATGCTGGCTGAAAGCCCTTGCACATGAAACTGTCTTCAGTAGCATGCTTCTCTTCTTACCAGAAGGGGAGGAGGATGACGTTTCTTTCCCTGAAGCTTGTGGCCATAGGGCTTAGACTGGTCAGACTTTCCCTTGCTTCTGGTTAAAAGTAGTCAGGATTATGTAGGACAGGGCTGTGTCCTTGAGGGAATGCTGCAGGGATCATGTTAATTGCATATGCATCTCAGCTTGTGGTAAGTTTGGCTGTATGTGGGCCTGATTCACCATTACTTTGTGGTTATGTATGACAGAGAGAGATTTCTTTTACTCAGATTTTTATTTTTTATTTTTTATTGGAAAAACTGTGCTTATACAAAATCAATCATTTTAGTCAGTTTCCAGTGTTTTGATGAAAAATCACATCCTGTAATGGTTATTATTATTATTGCCATGTGTTATTGTTATTGCCATCATTTTCTGTCAGAGCTGTAAGTTTGTTTTGTTTTTATTTTCACAAGAAAGATTTTGCCTTGGGCCTGTATTTGAAAGTGACTTTTTTTTTTTTTCTTTGGATCTGACTTGGCAGAGTACTGTCTTTCAACAGGGATGAAATCAGCTCACGGGGTGCTTTGTTCGGGTGTCAGGATTTTGGGACTGGCCTTAGAGTAGATGAGCAGCTTGAAACGTAGTTTCCTCTCCCTCTGCTTCCACATTCTGTTTGTGTCACTTTGGGGCATTCTAAACATTAAATTTCATGGTTGCACAGCTCAGTTTTATTCAGCTGTTGCTATCTGTGTTGCTGCTAGCAAGGACCATAGCACAACAGCAGTGGATCTCCAGAACAGAACAATTGGGGTTGAGGAGCTGATGTCCACACCAAATGCATTTCAGGGGGTTTACCTTGGACTCTTTCTAACTGGCTGGAGTGCAGTAGGTGTGCTGCCGGAGTGGACGTTCCTATTTAGTTTTGTTATCCAGTCTGTGAGCCCCAAGGCTGTTTGAAGTGCAAACCAGAGCATGGTAAGTGGGACAATGAAGACACTTTCTTCAAAAGCTTGCTCCTAATTTGAAACACAAAGCTAGTGTGGTCACACTTCCTTTATTTCTTATGCTCAATGATTCCTGACATGTTATCCCCTACATGAACGTCCCTCACATGGTTAAATCTTCAGAAATATAGCTGTGCTGTCATGTAAACTTAAGCTTTGTTTGCCTTTCCACAGTAAAAAGAAAAAAGAATCTAGTATTGTCTACCAACCCCAGCCCAACTTAAATCTGGGAGTGAGAGGTGTTCTGTTATATTCAGGATTGTCTTCATCCGTCAATCACCAGTGTAAGTAGAGCTACAAATCCAAACAACGTCATGCAATGTTAGCCATATTTTTCTATGTCTGTATGTTTATAAGAAAAGTATGGTCTAGTGTCCCTGGATGTTTCTAATATATTAAATATATACAACAAACAACCATTAAAGAATTTTAAAACTGTGATGCTTATTCAGTCCACTCAGTGCTCTTGAATGTGAGCCAACATTAATTCAAGCCCAGTTGATCCTAATAAGTAACTAAGACCCCATTTCATAAACATGCAATTCTAGCTTGTTATTTCTGGCACTGCCATTAAGTAAAATTCTCTACCCTCGGAACGACAGAATTAAGGGATTAGGTATAAACTGAAAATTGTGAATAATTCACGATTTCTTCCCTCTCCTTCTCCCCACCAAAAGCAACTCTAGAGGGGGTTAAAACTGCTCTCAGTTTTACCTCATACACTCTCATACACCTTTTCTTCTGTGAGTCATGCATGGGAGTGTGACCAGCCAGGGCGATGGGATTTGCTCGTATGAGTGGAGTCTCAGAATCAGATGTAATATCTGATACTTTCTATTATCCTCATAGGTTCACTAGGACAAGGCACCAACGTCTGCACTAAAAACTACTACTTACAGCTGGTAATCCTGAATAAGGTTCTTAAGTGCTTCCCTAATGTGTGTTGTCCCAGTACATTGTTCTTTTCAAAAGAAATCTATGCCATTTCAAAAGAATCTATGATTTTTTATTTTATTTATTTATTTATTTTACACTAAGGTGCAATCAGTCTCATTTCTTACTATGGTTCTTTAGATAATCTGGAACATGTGTTATACTTGTTTCTTAAACAGTTTTTCCCTTCTACTTCTGGGATTTTGCAGAAAGATATTTAATGAAAATCTTGTGGAAAACTTTGCAACAAATTTTCAGGAGATACATTTTATTGCATAAAATCTAGTGATGTAGGAGCTCAGATTAAAGCAACATAGAGTGAAAAAGGGTGTATTTCTTAATACAGACTCTTCTCACTCGGTCTTTCTCTCTACTGTGCCACTGGATTTCCCGTGCAGTGTTGCAATCTTAGAACTGTAGAATATAGGTTTAGGACTGCCCATTTATATGTTCATGCAGTGCCCAGTTGCTGGTGTCTCTGGTTCTCTGAGCTTCTAGGCATTACAGTGGTATGGAAGAGGTAAAACATGCTTCATCTCTCCCCTGCATTCATAAGGTTTGTGCTACTAGCTGAAGTCATCTTGCTCAGCCTCTGAGCCTTCTTGCTAATGCTGCAATGCTCATATAATGCTGTTGTACTGTAGCAGTACTGTGACAAAATTATGAAGAGAGGTCTAATAAGATTAAAAGTCAGGATACTAGTGGTCTTATAGGCTTGCTGCCTTGTTTATTCAGTGCCAGTGATTAGCTCTGCTGTCCAGGAGCGCTCAATATTTTTCTTGAGGGGTTGCTGATGTGGTTATTGTTCTGGGCTTTCTTTTTTCTTCATGTGCAATTATTTTTTTTATCAAAGCATGTGGGGAGAGTGCTGTGCTTGCAGCTGTGTGAAGAACACCTTCAGAAAGGGTCAAGTCAGTTTATAAGAGAAATCAGGTATGTTGCTGTTAAGTTTTGGGTCAGTAGCAGGGCACCAAGTGACTTGGCTTTCTTAAAAAACAGACTAAGGCTTTTGATTTCTGAACAGAACCGGGGAATGCGTGCAACCCACAGAGACTGGAGTCTCTCCAGGCCTATCTAACATAATGAGAGAATTCTTTGTGAAATGCATAAAATGATGACATTTTAGTGGTGAGTGAAATATTTGATTATTTTTTCCATAACTTAAAATAATTGCAATGTTCTTTTGCAATCCTGTTCCCGGTGAGGACTTGGAATGTGTAACCTCACCATATATCTACCTTGGAGACATCTCCAAGGCAGCCTGTGGCGATATGGAAAAATAGGTTGAAAAATCTTTTTTTTTGTTGTTGTTGTTGTTATTATTTTTTTAAGCTCTAAGGAAAAGCTACACTCATGTTCACCTGGGAAAACATCCAGAAGATGAATTCAGAGTCATGACCACAAGCCTGGGGAGAGGAAAGCCGGTCTGGGCGAGGTGGCCAAGTGAGATAAGGGGAGTGCCAGCATCCTTGTGGCTGTTTGCAGAAGGGGAGAAGCAGCACGCTGCTGCCTGGGACACAGGGACAGGGCAGCACAGTCCTGGCGTGGTGGAGTGAGGTCTGGTCCAGCTGGGCTGACTGGCAAAAAGCAGCGTCCTGAGCTGCCTTTTCATCCCCTTTCAAAGCACCCTGCTCCCTGCCACCTTCCTGATGGGCTCCAGGCAGGTGCGGAGCTCTCCTGGGGCTGGTGGTTCCTCCCTGCTTTGGACATGGAGGTCTCTGCCTGGTGGGTGGCAGAAGTCTGGCTGTGCCAGCTCTGACCCCGGCTCCTATGCCCTTACAGGGTTGATGCTAAAGTGTTTTAACAGTGAAGGGTGGACAAACAGAAAGGGGTAAAATTTGCACTGCCCTGTGGGCTGAGGGCTGAAATGGCTACAAGACATTTGCATCCGTCCTAGTTCAGAAAGTCATTAATATTTGTCAGTGTGTGAGGAATAAGTGAATAATAAAGAAGAGATTTTAGCACTTTGGCATGCAGAAGAGGTTTTTAACATCATGTAAAACCTCTGGTTAGCATGGGTTGTGGGTTAGCATGGTCTTTTACAGCAAAAGTTATTTGCTAAATTTAAAGGCAGAATGTGCACTTAGCTTTTTAGCAGCAGTTAAAGAACAATTAAACTCTATTAAATTGGTCCTTGGCACTCAGGACGTGTATGCTTCCGCAGCAGTAGGATTGCTCCTAAGCACTGCATTAAGATTTCTTACTCGTCATATGGAGACCTTGAGAGGCTCTGTCACAGATTAGCATCGTCCTGATGCATGCCATAGACAGCCACAGCAGAAAAGGACAGCGTCTGCCCCATGGAATTGGCACCTGGACATTCAGTAGGAATCTTGTGGGCAGAGGAATCATTGCCACTGAGAGCTGCACTGGCGTATAAAACAGGAATAGAGAGGAATTGGGTGATATCCGCCTGAACAGCTTGGGATTGCATTAGAGGTAGACCCAATCTTCCTGCTCCCAGCAGCATTGTATCCCTGCTAGCAGCGTGCTATGCGCGCTTGGTCACTGAGGACAGAGGATCTGTTGCTCAGCACAGGTGTTTTATCACACTGATCATGGATAGTTCTTTCATATTTTGTATTGCACAAACAACAAAAGGCACTTTCTCAAAGAGTAGTTTGCAGTTGGACTGTAATGACACAGCATTTCATGGGGACACAGAATACTTTGGATGGCTGTTTCTAATATAAAAACATTAAACCATTTAAACCTGGACCAGTTTCACTGATGAGTTAGACCATGAATAGTAGCTGCCAGTGTGGTGCAAAGGAGCTAGTATTAAGAGGCAGAAAAGCTGGGAAGGTATGGTAGCAGTTATATATTGACAGAAGATGAGCCAGGCTACATCATCCATGTTTGCCAAATTAATTATTTGCTTCAATATTTATAAAAGTGAATAGGAAACAGATGGTAGAAATGGAGATGCCTGTCAGGTTTTTATAATGGAGAAAGGAGAAAGATTGAGAGGAAATCAGAATCCCACCAGAAGAGGGGAACAGGAAATTAAAATGTCAGACAATTGACAAAACTGCAAGACCACACACAAATGTAAAGAGGTTTCTCATAGGTTCTCTAAAGCATTTTAAATTTAACTCTTCTCTCTTTTGCCACCCAGAAATCAGAATAAAGATGAAAAAAAGAAGGTCAAAATGCACACCCTCAACCCTGTCCACTAGAACACGGTATATTTAAATTTCTTCAGAAACATGTCTGCGTAGTTTAGAAGGGTGCTACTATTATATCTAGTGAGAAGACACAAAGCAGAGGAGATGAGGAGCTCCTGATTTGTGTTTTGAGTTTGGTGGTATCCACATCCTTGTTCTTGGTGCTAAGAATTCAGTCTTCACCCTGCAAAGACCTGTGCTATGGTAGGCAAAGGTCTTGCAGACTAGGATTAACAAAGGTGTGTTATGTTTGCAGCTGTTCTGAGCACCAGTTGCTTGTGGTCTGTCCTCACGTTTGGCTGTGTTTAAGCTAATTTCACCTGAGGTGCAAGAAGTGAGAGAAGGGGGCAAGGGAGTACCACTGGGTAGGGGTAGCCTTAGAGTAAATGCTACGCCTAGAACATCAGATGGTAGAAGTAGGAAAATAAGGGAGTAAAAGGATAGGAAGCTTTCATGTTGAACAATTGGTGGATATGTGCCAGGTGTGTTAACTGATGAGCAGCGATCCCAAATCTGTGTGGGAGTCTGATAGTCCCCCTTCGGCATGCAGCAATGAGTTCTCCATGCGTGCCAGTAGAAGACAGCCTAGAAAGCCAAGTTGCCTTTTGTGGAAATCTGTGCTGCATCATTATCTGAACTGGCTGAGTTTGGAAGGAGGCTGTGAATCCAGACAGGGCTACCAGTCTCTTCCCCTCTCAGAATTGCTTCTGGTTTTAAGTATCCTTGGGAGCACAGGGAGGTATGTGCTTTGCCCAGCACCCTTCCCAGCTGGGGAGGGTTTGCCGCTGCTTTAGTCATCTCTGCTTCTTTAGCTGCCCATTGCTTGTGTCTCTACATATTCAGCAATCATGACAGAATAAGGGCTGCCTGCTGACCTTTCCTTCAACAGTAAATTCTGAGCCAAGTGTGCTGCTCTGCTGAGATATGGATGTTTTTCTTTCATTCTGTCTGTCTGTCTTGTGGTAGGGTTTTGTGTGTCTCTCTTTGACTTTGGCCAAGTGCCTCGCAATCTATGGACTCTGAACGTCTGCCTTATTTGGAGAAAAACACAGGCTCTTCAGTTGGTTTGACCTCCCAGTAAGTTTTTTACTCTCCATTGACCATTTCTGCCTTTCCAGTCTTCCTAATAAGCTTTCTTCTCTTTTCCACATGTTCACTGATCCCTCTTCCTTCCTCAATAAATAGAAGAGAAAATTTTAGTATCTGCTGTTAATTGTGCCTGAGTACTTCTGCTAGTGTTTGATCTTTATCCCAGGAAAAAGACATTTGCAGGTTCACATTCACACCAGGTCAGCAGATGCTGCTGCTGAGGATTGTTTTGAAACTTGTAAAATAGCTTACTTTAATCAAGAGTATGCACAGGTCTGCCTCATAAACCTATTGCCTGCTGTGTTTTTGCCTAGACTTGCAAATTTTCAAGTAGGGTCTATAGACACTCCATGAAGAATAATCTGTTGTATCTTCTTGTTCCAACAGTAGCCTTTTCAGGTTAGTATTGATGAATACAACTACAATTTTGAAGGCAAAAGCTAGTCCCTCTGTTTGGCCATTGAGATCAAGATTAAGCCTTGTGGATCAAAAGCAGACCACAGTCCACCAGAGAAATGACTTTGTCTGCAATCAGCTCTTCCTCCATTTAACAACTGGCAAACCACAAAAACAAAGTGAGGAGCAAAACTTGGCATGGTGGAGTACTTGGCCAATGGCAAATAAGATGCCTGCCAAAAAGATGGATTTTGTGATTTCCTCTGTATTGGCTTTTAAAAGGAGAAGTGTTGGAAGGAGAAATAAGAACTCAAATATATGGTGCAGCAGTTCAGGGGCAAGCAGAGTGTCAGATGGATCCATTCTTTGTTTGTCTGAAGGTCTGAAATGGAAGCTTTCCATAAAATCTTTGTTTTCTATGGCATTCATTGTAAGCAGATAGTGTAGGAACAGCAAATACATTTGGTTTTGGCTGGATACTAGCAGGAGAAGGAATTAGCACTTTTCCCTTTTGCTTTTCTTCCTTATTCCAAATACTGAGAGCTTTAACATGTGCCTCCCCTGGCAGACAGATACCCTGGGAAGCTGGTGTTTCCAGAAGATTAGATATGGGCTTGTCTGAAGTTATTCATTTACTGACCATGTGAAGAAACGAGGAACTATCAGGTGTGGGATGTAACTAGGAGTCAGTGTCTTTGCTGATCACTGAATGAGATCAAACTCGCCCTTGAAGCAGGGAATGATGAATGTCTTGTGCAATTTTCATCTGTCTTTCACCTGACCTTACTTCCATTTAAGATAGGTCTAAATTCATCCCAGGGGTTACTCCAAAGATGAATTGTATTTCTTCCATTGAATTTGTGACTTGAAGGCTGAAAAGAAGACATATGTGTTACAGAAAGGCTGCCTGTGATTGACTAGAGAGGAAAAAGGGTCCAATCCTTTGTCCTAGAACATTCATCTTTGTGGGGGGTTTTCCCTCACTATTTATTTTTTCAAGGATCTGACAGAAGTTGGTTTGTCCTCAGTAATGGTCAGCCTGGAAGAAGTCTTGAAGATATTTACTTCCTTTTCTCTCCACTTAACTGATGACTGGAATGAGAAATACCCTGCTGTATGTGCCGTCCTGCCGTTCTTCCTGCCTGTCCCGCTACCACTGCGCTCCCACAGGGCTGCTGTTATCCAGAGAGTTGTCACCGTGATGGGTAGGAGTGACTTGGGTATGGTTCAGTCCTGCAGAGGAAATGCACTAGTAGGCAGGGAAGGAGAAGGATCATCATCAGCACAATAACCAAGCAACTGATGTCTTTTTCAGGGTGAGGCTTATCCATACTCTTATAACGTGCCTTCCATAATGCTTCCATCACCTGCAGGGCTTGCAGACCCCAGCCTCTGGTGTGCTGCCTCCCTATGCATTGGTCCTCATCTTACCACACAGCCGCTGCTGTCTGTGTGGTCTTTGAAATTCACACGGCTTGGTGGCAACCAGTAGGGAGGGAAAATAACGTGTTTTATTTATTTAGAGTCAAGCGCAGTTTAAACTCCATTCTAAATAAATAAAAACTCTTAGCCAGATTTATATAAATAAAAAAGCAGATTTTCCCCTCTCATTTGGCTGCTGTTGAACAGCATCAGTTTCAAGACCACACAAGGAGCTGCGTCGACAGCTCTGAAATGTGCGGTGGAGGCAAAGGTAGGAAGGACCTTGATAACTTGCTTTGGGCTGCTAATGCATCGAGGTTCCCTGCCAACATGAAGGAGTAGCCCTTATGCTGTGGTGGGTTAAAATATTAGAAGAACGCTGGGAGCATCTTATGTCTTTGACAGAAGACTATTTCTATAAAAGACCAGTTTCTTTTCAGATTGTTCATCCACTCTGTACCAAGACACCTGGGTGAATAGGATAGGATTAGTTGGCAAAGCTGAGCACTGTTATTTCAGTCTTTTAGTATAACCCACTGGCAATAGAGCACCCATAAAAATCAGTGATTCAAGGAAGAAATGTTTCATTCTTTGGAGGCTGATCACATTTGGCCTCTGGGGATTGAGTCTGCATTACGCAATGGTTCCCAGTTTCCATCAAATGGTGCTCCCACACAGGTGCTGACAGCACCATGTCTCCTGTTACAACCATCATTTAGGGGAACTCCAAGTGTGGTTTCATTTTCTTGGGAATGAAATGTATTAGTTATGTCTGCACAAGGTTTCAGATCTCTCTTCACTTTCAGACCTGCCAAGAGCTCAGAAAGGGTGACAAACAGCTGCTATGTGGAGCACCTGGGTTTTGTTACTTCAGCTGAGATTATAACAGGCCCTAAAACAGAGATCGTCTGTAAGCAGGATCTCCTTGTAGCAGTGTTTGCCCTGCTGCTCGTGGCTGAAGATGGGCTGGAGGACATGGTTCTGCTGGTTGCAAGATTAGACTGAGAACAAAAAGGGCCAATTAATGATTGTTATTTTGTGACTGGTCAGAGGCTGCTAAAATTATAACAAAAAAATCAAAGAAATGCTCTTGCAAAGCAAAGCCTTGCTAGCAGTTCATTACCTCTTTCATAGTCTGAACCTCCTTGGGCTGGAGGACAAAATGACCAACAGATGTTAGCCACGTCGAGAAAAAATTTCAAAGAATAATTTTTTAAACATGTCCTTTTATAGCTTTACCCACTTTATATATTAATTTAAAGTTATGTATGGTTATATATCCCACAATACTTCTGGGCTGTCTTGTGCTGTTAGTAAAACACCAATTCACTTTTCTCTTCCCACTTAATGATACAGCTGGGGACACAGCTTGTCATAGGCAATGGTGTCAGAACGGCACAAACTCACAAACTTCTTCACAAAACCCTTATCCTTAATGTATTTAGTGCATCTCAACGCTGGATTGCTGTATGGCCCAATTTAGAGTAAAATGCTTTTTTTCTTTGCACAAGTCATCATCTATATCATCCTACTCCTACTTCTGTTGCGCCAATCTGCAGATGGTTGCTTTGGTTGCCAAAAACCTTCAACATGGAAAATGGTCTCTGCCCCCACCGCTCAGCCCAGAGAGATGAAGAGTTTCCTTCCTTGCTCCAGGTGGTGGAGGGTCAGTGAGTCTTTTTTTTGGTAAGAACACTGCTTACCTTTCTAGAAAGAGAGTACATTTTGAAAATGCAATTGATGCATGAACATAGCATGGTATAGGCTCAAACTTCTCGTATACAAGGAATTTCAAGGCCCCCCAAACTGTTGGGTTGTGGGTTCACTTTTTATGTGAAAAAAAAAAAAAAAAAAAAAAGAAAAAAAAAGAAAAAAAAAGAGCTTTTTAATGCTTTCTTTTATGAAAATATAGCATCAGTGGCAATAGACTCTGTGTGCAATAAACAACTTCTTGTGGTTATTAAGCAGTCTTCCCTTACAATTTAACCAGCCACAAAAGTCATTTATTGCATTATATGCTGAGTTGCCATGAAGGACATCACTTACTTATTGCAGCATTCTAAGTAACTGCACCAAGGAGACTATTCATTTCCACAACAGAGAACTAAAATGATTTACCTGATTTTAACTCAAAATAGTATGTTAGATGTTTAAGCCCTTGAAGATAATTTAATGTGTGAACTTTAATTCTTTTCTAAAAATGATAGCTGAACTATTAGCACTGAATCAGAAAGCAGATGGTTCTGCCCCTCTTGTGTTGTTGACTATGAAATATCACACTCTCTGGCAGGAATGAACTCCCGGAGAAACTGTGGGTTTACAGAAAACAGCCACAAAATTATGAATACTAACAAATCTAGGTCTTGGAATTCTAAGTGACATGCATCTGCTATTCCATTTTAATTATTTTATTAGAATTCAGTGTAAATATTAGATCTAAAACATCACAGAAGTTCCAAGTAATAAAAAATAAAAGGCTATGGGAGGTTATGTTTAAGGACAATAAACAGAATAATCTCTGTAATTGTAGTCAGGCTAATCTGACACTGATTCTGAACAAAAATCATGAAAATCTTCTTAGGACATACAATTAGCTGAAGGTTATAAAGTAACTGTTGCCAGTGGAGATAGTTTTATTCAAAACTGCTCTTGCCAAATAACTAGATTAAATTTCACATTTTGTTGATAAAATTAAATGTGCTGACAAACTGCTCACAAACTTCAACAGATTAGGTTAAAGCAATTAGTAGGAGTTAAAATCACTCCATATTTCAAGGATTAAAAACATTTTGTGAAAGCTATGCAATGGTTATCATCTCAAGGGTANTTTTTTTTTTTTTTTTTTTTTTTTTTTCCAGTAAGGAAGCCACACTAATTGTTATCCCAGCGCTATTCAGTTGACCATTTTCCTCCAGTTATTTGGAAATAAATATGCAGTTATTGTTAGAATAATATCCTGATATAATTACACTTTGCGCTGGGACGACCCTTTTGCTGACCAGGTGGGACCATTTGATGGGCTATGTTTGGAGGAACAGACATTTTATCACAGTCAAATGCAAGCATGAATTCTGTATTTAAGAGGAAGAAGGCCCTATGTGTAAGATTTCTGCATGCTAGAAATCTTAGGATCACTTCCTGAACATTTTAAAGTTCATTGTAAAGTTCATTCACTTAAGTTAACATGAACTTTTGGGCTGCTTTTAGGAACATGAATGCAGCACTGGATGAGCAGGTGAGAGAATATTGTGTAGGATTGGAAAGGTGATTACAGTCATAGGTAGGACTGTTTATAAGAAAAGCAAGTTAAATTCTGGTGCCTGTTAGGAAAGGGGATCATAAAACAAGGAAATACGGAAAATAATTCCAGGGGTGCCTCAAGGTCTATCAATATTCACTTTATAATCTGACGCTGAAGAGCTAAATACAGCAAGGAAACTGATGGGAAAATTTCAAGGCTACAAGTTTGTTTACATGGGTAAAAGACTTCTGACAGGCTTTTTTATCTATCCAAAAAGCCAAACAAGATCCAGTGGCTAGAAGACGAAACCATCCACATTCAACTTAGAAATGTACAACAAAGCTTTGCTGCTGCTGCTGTTTTAAGAGTAAAATAACAGGTAAGGCAGTGACAGCTGCTCCATCGCTTTCAATCTCTGAAGCAAGACCAGAACTTAATGTAAGTATCAAAATACCTGATACACAATACTTGACTTGGAGGCATTTTACAAAAAGCTCAGAATCGATTCCCACATTATCCAGAGAAGGACACTGAAGCACAGAGTTTTCTTTCTCACAAAAGATTGCACAGCAATGGTAAACCTGGGTCTAATACCCCAGATATCTCGAGTCTCAGTACCATGCTCTCCTCCACTACTCTATACTGCCTCTCCCAACTTTAATAGTCCAAACAGATAATTAGGGTTTGTGACAGTACCTACCAGTCTGACTTTTTATTTTTGGGCCTGTGTTATGGAGAGGGTCAGATTAAATGGTGGGAATAGTGAATTTTTCATGAATTTTAAAACACATAAATATGTCTTCTTTTAAGAGAGATGTAATGTTTAATAACTGCAAAACATTTCTGTAAGTAACACTGGGCACAGGGAAGGATTTTGATTACTTGTGTTTCTTGCTAAAAATTATTTTTCTTCTATTTAATCTTATTCATCTTCTACTTACAGGCCTAAACCAGATTTGTTAATTGATACTTTATAGATCTTTAAGACTCTGAAGTACACTATGTATAACCTACATATAAAACACAGAATATATACCAGAATTTCTGGTGTTATAATTTTATCTATAAATATTTATTTGTATAAACAAGGATGTACGTATGTATATATGTGTGTGTATATGTTTGCGAAGTTTGCGGTAACATAACTTCTTCTCCAGTACAATAGTGTCTGGATAAAAATCTTAACCACTTAAAAGAGCAAATGAATTCTGTTATTTAGCTGCTATAACTCATGCTTTATCTTATACAATACTTTTATGCTTAAAGTGCAGATGTATCTGTCACGACTAGTATGGGGTACACAACTCAATCTGCAGACTAGCTTCACTGATCTCACTAGCATTAACTGACAGTAGAACTTGGCCATCTGAAATTTAAGATGTCAGTCCTAAAATAATTTTAAAAGGTATTTATATATCTGTTCCTCCTCTGCACTGCTTGTAACCCGAGAGCATCCTTGTGGATAAGAATATAGACTTGTCTTTTCTAAATTGAAGATGTTCTGCTCATACCACTGGAGAAGCAAACTAAAAAATAAGGCAACCAGATGTTTAAAAATGTTGAAAGTCCCCTTTTTTGGAAAGGTAGCTATGTTAAGTAAACATTAAAATGCTATTTTTTCTATATAACTATTCATTTTTAATGGTACCCCAAGAGTTCGTCCAAGGGCCTCCAGGTCACTTGGGAAAAAGCACAGTATATTTTGGCTCCACAGTCTTTGACTTGCTACAAAGAGCTAATTCTTCCAATTAATGAAATAAATGTTGCTGATGTAGATAGATTGACAAATTATTTTTAAAGGTTAATTTATTCAAGCAGATGGCAAGTCCGATATAACTAGAATATTTTAAGAGGCCTTCACTGGTGGGAAAATGAGTCCTTGGAAGAACATGATACTAGGGACTATTCACCCCCATTCACCTGGTGGCATTTGTTCCTTTGGGCATCTTTTGTCCACAGTGACACTGCAATGAAGCTAGAAAGTATGAAAACTTTTTTTTTTTTTTTTTTTTTTTTTCCTGTAGGGCTTTCAATAGGGTTTTCTGTTCTGACAAGATACCAGTGATGGACATCTGCAGCAGATAGCTGTAGGTCTGGGAGTCCTTGCTGGGCATACTGCAGGGCATTATGTTTTCCTTTCAAGCATAGATTTCTCTCTTTGGGACAGAATTCTGAAATACCTGCATTTTAATTCAGTTCGAAACAGTTTATGAGAGCGTTGCAGTTTTCATAATCCAGGAGAGGAACAGCTCCACGCTTTAATGCATGTATGTGTGTCAGTAATGGTGAAGGTGGGTTACTGCATACCTGAGACCCTCTCTAGAACATATTGATGTCTGGCTGCAATTTCTGAGCTTTAAAACTTTTGCTAGCTAACGTGATAGCCTCTGTGTTTCCAGGCAGGAAATAACACTCACTGTCAGCTGTTCTGTACATGGTGATCAAAGGTGTGTTCCTGCCTTGATACCTGAAGATATGAAAGGGGTTGAACTGAAAAGCTTCTCATCTCTCAAGGAACACATCTACCTCTAGTTATGGCTTCAAAAATATAAAATATGAGTTGAAGATGCAGAAATTCCTTTTGTCTTCTTTGGAAGCGAGACTTGTGGCTCTCAGCTGGTGCCCATCAGTGTAATGTCAAAGGGTTGTAAGGTGATATAGGATGTTGCACACTGCAGGTTAATCTGGATATACCAGAACTGGCTTTAAATGCACCTCCTGATGTACCACAGTCAGCCCTCCTAGTGCTCAGTTAGGTCTTCGGCAGAACATGAGGGTATATTAGCATATGCAGGGCTCCATGCTGCGGTAGCTAAACTGCTTTTGTTCCCCATGGGTTAGCTAGTTTGGAGCCTGGTCAGCTGTCTATATGCTATGCTGTACTGTGTGCAAAAGACAAATGTCACAATTTGACAGAAAGCAACCATCCTGGTAGTGGAGTTAACATCTATGGTCTATTGGTCTAGCTCAGTGAGAATAATAACTTCAAGACGTGGAATTAAATTGCTTTGCTACTGTATGAGCTTTTAAGTTAATTAGCTGTGTGAGTGGACATCTGTGCAGGACTAGCTAAACCTCCAAATCCTGACTGAACATTACTCTGTTGGGAAATAGTAATCCTCAGCCTGTGTAGATAGGTGGTTTTTTTTTTTTTTTTTTTTTTTTTTTTTTTTTTCTTTCTTTCTTTCTTCCTGTTTATGGCTGGGGAGCTTTTGGAGGCTGTTTTATTTTCAGTCACTTGGAGCTCAAATATGAGCTGTCAACCCGCAGAGCAGTGTAGTATTACAGATAGTTAGATGTTGCTCACTGAGCCCCAAAGGCTAAATCACCTCTGGTTAAAATATCAGTTTTCATTGTTAGTGAAATTTGATTTTTCTAAAGAGAAATGTCAGGAATACATGGAAGAAACTGGCTTATCATTCATGTTCTGGTAGTAGCTTAGTCGTAAAAACAGGCTGAATTTGTAGTACATGTGGATAACCTCTTATAATGTATTGTTTACAGAGCCCAGGAGAGAAATCTCAGCATCATGCCAATGCAAGAGTTTTGTTATCCCTTCTCCTGGGAAAAAGGTAGGCAAAGAAAATCATTCATATGTTGTTTTAAGAGGAACATATTTACCTTCCAAGAATTGCATATCACAGATTGGTTTGATTACTACCATTAGCCTATCTGCTGCTGCAAAGTATTTGCTTTGCTTCTTAAAGAGAAAACAAAATGTGATGGTGCAGCTCAAACACAGGGGATATGAAGAATACGGTTTTGCATAAAAAAACCTGCCTTTTCTGGCTGCATCTATAGATAGATTTAACAAAGCAGCCAATGAGACCGTTTTAGCAAAGAAATTTGTGTGTGCANAACACTTGCAAGAGCCAGGAGGATAGTTGCTGTTATGTGATGAAGGCTCTGACAGGAAAAGAATAAATTAACCTCAGATGGGCTTCTCCCTGCTCGCACTCTGCATACAGAATGCCTGAAAGAGACCATAGCACAGTATCAGTATTGCCTCCCAACATACTTTGTATGTCAGGAACTCCTCCCAGTCTATTCAACAAGTTCTTTGCAACCTCCAACAATTTCACTATAATTAAAACTCCTTCTCCTAGTGGTGTCTTCTGGAAGGTGCAAACTGATGAATTCCCTCAGTTCCTCTTAATGTCAGAAGAACTAGGACTGTAAGGTGCTTTTCAGGAGCTATTTAAGGATAGCATCCTTAATTAATATCTGATTGGATTCAACGTGTTATTTTCATGTGCTGTGTCACACTGTTAAAGAAACTGGTATATGCTTGATGTCACCCATCTTTTCAAGGGTACCCAACTTACATTCTTCCTGTCTAGCCTGTATGTCAAAGAGGGAGAGTCAGTAACATATCAGCGCTTACAACACTGCTGTATCAGTGAATGCTCTTTAGCAAATGGGAGCCTTAGCATTACCTTACATTGCTTGGTTCGTGTGACATAGTGCAAGGTGAAGTTTAAAATGCCAGCTGTTTTTTTTCCACGATTGACAAGGAAAGAAACCTCTGATGCTTGTGGTGAGAAAACATGACTAAGATTGGAAGGATGGCAGTTTATCAGCTTTGATCTGTTGTACTTGATTATGTATTTTTTGTTTGTTACAAGCTCGCAAATTTCCTTGTTTGCTCTCAAAACTATATTCAAAGAATTGGATCACTTTTCTCCATATCAGTGAATCTGTTTATTGACATCCTGTTAGAGGCCTGTGCAAATAGTCTTCAAAAAGGAGTAAATGAAAGACACTAGTGAAAAGCAAAGTTTGACCAGAGGGCAAAGATCTGTCAAAAACACTTTATCTTTCTTTGTTACTGAGACATGACCAGATGCTTGTATATAACAAAATGCCTGAGTTGGGAATTTTGAAAGCCCAGATGAGGAAAACTGTATCTAATTGCTGTTAGGAGTGCAGCCATGTCCTAGCTTCAGTCTGGGTTGGTGTGTCCTAAAATGCTGTATTTGGAGATTCTGGGAGTGGAGTAAAAGTGTATATGTTTTTGCTGAAAGGAGATAGGGCTGTCAGTTCAGAAACACACTGAACATCTGCTCTGGCTGAGCTCTGTGGTTTAATTAGATTAAAGCTCCATATTCAAATGATCATCAGTCAATCAGAACACTTCCTCAATCTGAGAAACATAACATCACGCTCATTGTTGCAGTTTCCAAAGAAGCTGATGTGTTGTGGTAAGGTTAAAAAAAAAAAAAATCAAAACAGTGGAATATTTCACAACTGTGGTTTGTTTGGCATATACGACATCACAGACAAATGTTTAACCTAGGATCAAACAACTTTGAATTTGTTGCCCTAAAAGACTTTAAATTTAGCTAATTATTTCGGGCACATCTTGGCTATTAGCTCTAGTTAGCAAAATGAAATGTAATTCATGTTCTTCTAGCTTTGGAAGTGTTTCCAACCAATAAAGCTGTAGCACAGACCACAAATTTGCGTTGTTTCAGTGGCACAGGGATCATTTTCCTTTCATTTCAACCCCTGGATAGCCATTTATGACTACCAGAGTACAGGTTTTATAAATTATAGGCATATGAATTGCCAGGAAAGATCTGTTTTATTATTTTTTAAAAGCCACCATTATAAAAAGAATATCCAACCCTGCCAAACAAACCAAGATAACCATCTTCTGTTGGCATTCGGCTGTGAACTAGTTGTCATGTGTCTATAAATAAGCCTTTTCCACAGACAAGTTGATAATAATTGAGTAGATGTATCTTATGTGATAATTTGCAAGGACTCTTGCTGTAGCAAATCCAATTACTGAGAATTAAATGCTTTGTTGCATTTACTAATAAATCTAATTAGTTCATTTTTGGTTTTGTTGTAGGAAAAAAAGTGTAGATATAGATGTTTATTTTCTTCTGCACCGTGCATGCAACAACACAATTTGGGAAGTCTATTTAATTTAGATCATCCAGAAAGTGTATTCAGTATTGTGGAAACAGTGTTAGTGAAAACAATTCTATAAATTAATGTGCAGCAAGTTGATGCTCCCTTTCAGGAACACCCACCGCATTTTGGGGAAGCATCTGGAGTAACTTGGATTTTTTTTTTTTTTTTTTTGTCACTGATTTTAATAGCCAAATGTGCAAAAGTGCTTACTGTAAATATTTCAGGATTTTTGCTGATGGAAGTTACAGGTATGAATTTGAGAGACTGGAATCAAGGGACAGATTATGGCTGTTTGGAGCCTGAAGCACATTATAGCATATGGATCCTGTGTGCTTCTTCTGCCCCTCTTATTCTTTCCTTCACACACTCTTGCAACTGCAAGAGGAAGGCTTTTCTCTCAGGAAGCATCAGTGATCTCTTTTTACCTGCATGCAGGGAATTTCTTGGAAGGCATACAGCTAGTCTCTCCTGTGCTTTGAAGACTTGACTTGACCTGGTCTGCTGCTCTTTTCTCCTGTCCTTTATATTGTGGTAATGCTGAACAAGACCTTGCAGCAGTAGATCTCACTGAGATGAACATGTTCATATCACTGACCTTCAAAAGACCAGAATACATCAGATAACTGTCATGTTGTCAACCTATTTTTGAAAAAATGTGGTCTAGAATAATTTGAAAAATAAAAAAGGAATCTGGGCATACAATATTATCAGATGATCTCATGATCTGTGACGATAAGGAACAGCATTAAGGTGTATGCACGTTAGCCTCTCCTGCCTGAAACTGCTACAAAAAGTTTCATTTACAGGCAACACCACAGTTCTGTGTACAGTTCAGAAAAAGAAAGCCTTGCTCTGTAAGGGAAGAAAATGGCGGCAGAACAAAAGAATGAAACATCGAGATGAGATAATTGTTAATTTTCTAAACTTAGATGTTTTGTTTCTACTGATTATTGACCATGTGAGATTACTGATGTCACTTCCACATACCCCAGTTCCAATTCTCATTGCAGCTTCTGCTCTCTTCCAAAGGAAGAAACACTGTAAGGGCAATGAGTGACTTTCTGACAAATATAAGACTCTCATTAGAAAGGGAAGCATTCTCTATCATTTAGAGTGAAATTTTAGTCTACCAAATGTCTTAAAAGTCAACATGTGTTCATGGTGATTATTATATTGGAAAGCATGGCATTTATCTGATCAAGGGCTGAGTTTCTTGGTCATGTGGTTAGGATTACAGTATGGATGTTCAAATTATTGATAATGTTCTTCAGATGCATTAGAGCTTTGGTATAGTTGGTCTAGACTTGCAGTAAATTTTAGGTGCCACAAAGTGGCTTCGTCATGGGAGAAAAGCAGTGGGCAAACTGCTAAAATGAAACAGCAGTGCAATTGTAGGAAAAAATGAAATGTAGAAATGTGATTTTGCTGACGTTTCTATTGGGAGGGTAGACATATCAGATAAAAGGAGATATGCTATGTGTATAGTGCTACAAAAAAGTCAACAGCACTGGCTGTGGAAAAACATTGTGTTGGTATCAGAAGAAAAATTATCAGATCAGTGATATCAGCAGCATTACTCCATGGACTAGAAACTACAGTTTTAAATGAAACAGATATGCATTAAAGCTATGAGTTCTTCAAGAAGCATCAGATGTAAAGAAAAAACATCTTAAGAAAAAAATGTCAGAGGGAGAACAAAGTATCAAATCAGAATATGTAACGGCTACAGTGGTGGAAACTTGAGAGATGACAAATTCTGAAAAGACAGGTAGAAGCATATTAAAGCAAGCAATTGAGTGTGGTCTGATTTGAAGATGGCCATTGTCTACATGGATACAATCAGGCTGAGCAAAATGGAAGAACAATACCAGGATCTGAAAGAAAAATGTCTCTGAACTGTTCCTGGGATCTGCAAATCTACTTCAGATCAAAAGAAAAACAGATCTGCTGGCACCCAGACTAGCAGGAGAGTATTTTATACCTCTGTTTTCTAGTTAGAACCCATCTGTAATTACATTTCTCATTTCTGTGGTATTTTCAGCTGGTAAAGCAGCCATTTGTCAGTGGTGACTATAACCCAGACACTGTTTCAATCTCCAGCACTGGACTCTAACAACACCAGAGCCTGAAAGCAGAAACCTCTGAAAAACTCAGCCACACAGCAAAACAACAGGAACAAGATAACAAGAGACTGGCTGAGATGGAGATGCCCTGGGTTAGTTTCCCAGATTACCACCACGTATGGTGGCCGGAGGTAGCACAAGCAAACTTCTCCCACGGGGATCTGCCCTGTCACGTGGGCTGGTGGCTCCAGATCAATGGCAGAAGGTAGCTATGGTCACCATGTGTCAGAGGGTAAGTGTGTCTGGCCGAGGGTGACAGTACACAGCCTGTTGGTTCTTCTCTTGTAACTGCTCCATCACATGCTTCCATTCCACAAAGGAAAATCTGCCATGGCGGTGTGCAGTGCTAAGTGCTATTAGAGCAGTTAATGCATTGAAAAGTTACTCCTGAGCTTGCCTTGTGGTATCTTGTCTGTGCTGTCACACCTTGTTCAGTGTTTACTGACACGAAGATTTTAGAAAAGCATGCAGTAATTACAGTGTATTATCATTATCTGTAATTCTGATATGTAGCTTATCATAAAACTCCTCTTAAACAATTTCTTATTTTTCCTGAAGTGTTGCTGCAAATTACATCATTTGTTTGTGAACTTCAGTTGGATATGGTAACACCTTGTAAAGTACTTTAACAAGACAGAAATGCTTAAATAAAGTTTGGGTTTGGTTTCAAAGATCTTCCCTTTAGGAGACTGCAGTAAATTCAACCCCCAGGTTGACACCTAGTTCTCTGTACAGTTTTCCAGTGTTAACGTTTATTCATGGTGCAATTTAATTGCTTTACAAGGAAAGACTACAATGGGGCTATATATCTATGGTGGCTTTCCCTAGCTTTTGGAAAGTATATGGTTTTACAATTAAGCAACAGGGATGCTCTAGTCTGTCACATATTTGAGTTTGTTAAATCCATTAGCAAGCAATAAAATCTCTGGTATTCAATCTTTCTCACTATTTATATATTATTTCGATCCCACCCTTTCACCCTTGGCTTTGATTTTCTTTCACCTTTGCCAGTTTATTTACAACCACTAAATAGAAATGATGCCACTCCTGCTTCACAGCTCAGCGGACAGGTGATGGAGAATCACCACACTGAGCCATGCCTGTTCAGCCTCTACTGCCCGTGCTTTTTTTTTTTTTTTCTTTTTTTATAACTGAACCTGGATTTCTCCATCACACCTCTAAAGCCTCTCTGAATGAATTCCATCTAGTAAGGCCAGGTTCTTAAAATGGATGTAAGTATTACAGGTTTCTTGTAAGTCTCTGTTTTAAGCAATTTAAGCACAACTGTCTTTCACAATATCCTTCTTTAACACTATATACTTCTACACTCTCCAGCCTGATGTAATCCTTCAAGTGCTGTGCAGAGTTGGGGGTTCCCAAGTGATTCACTGAAATCTCACTGCATTTTCAAGCCCAAACCCGAGGTTTTGTTTAAAGAGAGAGAGAGAGAGAGAGAAATAATAAAAAAAAGAATCAGCTAGAACTGAATAGATTGTGTACACAGTTCAAAAGTATGTGTATGAAAAGCAACACTCCTTAACTGAAAGTCTTTGTAATTCCCTCTCTCCAGGCTCTGACTAATCCTGGACAGGATTACACAACATTGAGATGGTCTCACATGTAGGGTTTAATCTTATGAGGTCAGGGTATGATTATCCTCTCTCAAAAGTCAAGAAAGGGAAAGGACCTCAGCCTCTTAGTCACTGTGGTTGTTAGGACATTCAGTAGTTGTGGCTGAGAAGGACTGATGCATGAAGCCTGCTTCCTGTGAACGTGCTAGCCACTGGGCTGGTTATGGGGACTAGTGTCCTTCGGCACAGCCTGTTGTGTTATGGGTAAACTTGTTTTGCGATCAGGTAGAAAGTCTTCTCTGGAATGAGACAGACCTCTAACAACATCTCGTTTGTCCTGAGCAATTGTAGGTGACATCCATATCAATACTGAGGAGAAAAAGCTCAGAGAGAAATAGAAGTCTTGAAAGCAGTCCTAGAGAAGCATTCACAGTTTCCTGGGCAGACTTCAGAATAAAATTTCTGGAGGAAAAAAAAAAAAA
>VXAA01006240.1:42577-139382 GCA_013399115.1 Anseranas semipalmata | reverse complement strand
AAAAAAAAAAAAGGTGCCTGCATAGATATGTTGTTAAATCTAAAATCAAAGAAAAGGCAGAAAATCAAAAGACAGGTGAAGCCTGAAGCACCAATACACAAAAACCTGTTATTTGTTTTGCTGCAGTCTTGAGTCATGACAGTGCTTGGCATTTGGAAGGAGATGAAGGAGCTGGAGGAGCTACCACCACCTGGAGAGAGTTTGGAAGTGTTCATGAGGAGTGCACAGTGTGGAGAAGTAGGGTGATAAAAGTGCCACTAAACAAGAGGAATTCCTCAGGGGAGCACTGAACACCAGCACAGCAGGTAAATTAATCTGGAAACAATTTGCTGGCTGTTGGCTGACTCAAGCAAGGGGGGTATAACTCCAGCAAGTCCTGAATACACGGGCAAGAGCTTCAATTCAGCCAAACTATGTAGCTGCATAAAACATGACACAGGAGTCTCTAAGCCTGAAGTAAACTTCTACACAAAGCAGAATACAGATGGTGGAATACTGCTGTGTTTAACTCGGTTATGTTTATCTGCGAGGCAGTAGTTTAGATGTAGTCAGTATGATGATGTTTTTAACATAGTTGTGCTTCAGAAAAGGCTGTAGGCAACAAGTGAAATAAAAGTTTTACAACTAAGGGTTTCTCAACATATATCGGTAAAAAAGTTGATGGGGATAAGATTTGCAATTGTACTTGTGGAAAAAGCATCTTTTACTAGACTAAAACCATGTACCCCATGTCAAGAGGGTGCACGCATCAGAAAAACAGGCTACCCGAACTACTCAAGTGTTTGAACACCTCTTTCAGGTAAGAGGAAAGCTCCCAGCGGGGTATGAAGTGATCCAGGGAATGGGTTTGTCTCTAGGATGACTTCCTTTGCTATGGAGGTAGGGTTTGTAAAAATCCTGGTAGGTGCATGGCTCAGAGCTTGTAGACCAAGTAGCCAAACTGTGTTGTGAAGAAGAATTTGGGCTCCACTGGCTATGGAAATGGAATAAGTTTGGGCATAACTCTTTAGCATGGGGTGAGGGGTTTCTGAGATCCAGCCTTGCTTACAACTGCTCCCGAGAGCTGAGCTGGGTCTTTTAGGCATTCCTGTGAGCCAGCTGGCTGGGGAGGTGGGAGNGGGGGACGGGGGTACAGTTGCAGCCAGTGGGAGGATGCCTTGTATTTGCACTGATAACAGCTCACCTCTGTGTGTAGACCTGCACGAACAGCCACCCCAGAGCTCCTTTAAGGAGCAGAGGCCTGTTGGACCAAACTGTCTTACTGGACATTGGATAAAGTTCAGGAGTGCTGCTGGAGCAGGGGCTGAGGCAGAGCCCTGCTGCACTCAGCTGCAGAGAAGTGCTTGGTTTTACTGCTGAACTTCTGCTGGCCTTGCAGAAACATCACCCCACATCGCCTCCCCGGCCTGCTCGGTGGGAGTCACGGCCCAGTGCGTGGAGGAACCTAAATCCTGCTTGGAGTTACCTCAGGCTTTGGGACAGTTGCTTTTCAGGTTACAGTGAGTTCAATTAGAGTTAAGGTGACAGTTTTACTCCAAGCTGCTGGCGAATTGGCAGCTGTCATCTTGATGATCTGTTTGTGAGTATCCTGCTGAGAGTTTAATTTTTTTTTAATTTTTTGCCTGTTGATATTTGCTGTCTCAGGGGCAGGTCATTGCATTGCACACTATGTATACAACATTGTGGCTACTCATCAAATATGTAAATACAGACAAGTTATTCCTCTCAAATCTCTAGGTATTAGGACTAATTTTAATGCTACACACATTAGCTACAAATCCCTTGGTGTTCAAAGCCCCTGTTTCTGTTCTCAAATCTCACTCTTTATTTAAAAGTAATACTAGAGTTGATTAACTGTAAAAAAAACTGTTTTTGCTGTCTAAAACACCGTCCCTTAAACACTGCAGATAGATTATTTCCAATGACTGATTTGAGAAACTCCAAGGGCTTCTTGGTCTTTCTGTTTACTATTATCAATGCTGTAATTTTGTTATCAAGACTGGCAGTTCCTTCTCACAGAAAAACTTTATTACGAGTCTGACCCGCCTAACACCTCCCTATTAGTAAGAGAAACAAATAAGAGTTGATTGTTCAGCTGCTGTCATTTAAAAAGACTAAATCAACCTGCCACAAAAGAATAATTCCCTCTGGTAACTTTATCCAGTTGCCCTTGGTGGTGACACTGTGGATACCACCCTGGTTGAACTATATATTAGTTCCTAAAGAAGCACTTTGAAATATATAGCTCTGCACAATGTTGTAATTGAAAAAAATTGAATAGCCGTACATGGCTCAGTAATCTGAAAAGAATGCAAAGGTTCAAATCTAATTGCTTTACCCAATTTAATACCATTTTGCTGTATTTTCCAAATGGGTATATTCTGCTGTTCTGTGTTTATCTATTATATAGTTTAGCAGCACTGGCTGTATACAGGCAGTACAGTACTGTTTTTTTAAAAGGATGATTCAGAAACTTTATTTTATGTTCTGACCACGTTTTTAAAAGCCTTACCTAACCAAACGTCCTAGTCCAGGTGCTTGCTCTTCCAGTGAGAAGGGTCCTCAGAAGGGGTCAATAACCTCTTTGGTGAGCTAAGGGCCTGACTTTAAGTTTATGCATTAAATCAGTCTTTCTTCTGTTGTGTCTTGGAGGGAATTGAGTCTCTAAATTCTCTTTGGATTGAGGGAACTTTAAAAGCTGCTGTGAAATATGTGTTTTTTAAAATGTACTTTATAACATCCACTCACATTGCCTTTTATTTATTTTAAATGCAGTTCTTCTAGGTGTTTGTAGTTATTTAACAGTATACACTGCCTATCTGTGGTCAGGAGCTATTCTGAAATCTAAGGAAGAATGACTGAACAGACAATAATTAAAATGGAACCTCAGCTTTAACTTAATATTGTTTTTGTTTGTTTGTTTGTTTTGAAACACTTGACATTATTTTAATGTAATATTTCTATCTTAGAACATTCCTCACATAAATCCTACATATATGGCTGTGCTTGAGACTACTCGGTTAAAAAAACAAAACAACAACAACAACAAGCAGCTGTTTATAGAAAAGCGCTGATAGTAGTATTAATATCTATAAATACTATACAGACTAAATCACTGTGCTTCTTTTCAAAGCAAATTATCTCACTGCTGATGATAGTAAAAGTTAGTTAAGAAGTATTTCAAAATACTTGCATTTCAAGACATTTTTTCAAACTAAGTAGAGGATTCTTTTGGTTGGTGGGTTTTTGCATCTGGTTGTTTTTAAGTTTCTGTGTTGTTTTTATAATGATATGGATGAAAAAAAGAGTCATGCAGGGATTGAAAGCAGGCTACACCAATAAGGTCAAATTGTTAAAAAGCTTAGGAAAAACACTTGCAATGTTTTCAAGGTCTGTAGATGTACATATGCAAAAGGCATGAATATAAATACAATTACACGTTTCATGTATGCCAAAATGTATGCTAGTAAATATTACAGTGCTTTTGGGAGGGTTACAGGAAACACAATCCCAGATGAGGGAAGTGTATGGAAATAAGTATATTGTCAGACCATCAGGATGTGAACAGCACAATGGAACAAAATAAACAGCAGAGAGAAGCAGCTTTCTGATTTAAAATAAAATGCATCTTCCCCATGTGTGGTGGGAAAAACAAAGGTAAATGGGGAATGGGGAGAAGAGAAATTAGTAAGTGCAGAAACAGTGGAGGAAAAACAGTTGATAGTTGAGACGAAGCTGAGACTGAAGCTGTTTGGATGTCACTTAGTGGCACTGCACAATGTTTTCTGTTCTAAAACAGGAGCAGACTTTAGAAAGCCTGTAGGAGATATGACATTCATTAAGGAGTTTCTAAATATTGGAGTCTATTTTGTATATATGTCAGGCTACAGGTAGTTCTAGATATAAATTCTTGAAGCATCCTTACTTCCAGCATATTTATATCTCAAAGATATTGCATTTTATTATTCGAGAATAAAAGGGGAAATAGTCTTTATATACAAACTAATTTCTGATTAGCTATTAGTACTTTGAGTATAGGATGTAATATTGTTTATAATAGAGGAATTTTTCTTTTTAATGAAGGTAGCCCGCTGCATTTTGTCTCTCTGTTTTTATTAGTACTTCAAACAGTTTGGAACTCATGTTTACTCAAATCTTGGCTAAGCAGTCGTCAGGTTGACTGCCTTTTGCAGAGGTAGGTATAGTGTCTACTAAAGCTTATTTTAATATAGCTGAAAAAATTATTGATTTGGGAATCAATAATACAATTTAGAATGAAAGAGTTAACTCCTACAGCTTCACTGCCACTGTTCTGTTGCAGGGACGTTATTAACAAAGGCTTAATTGTTGTTTTTGTTACAAATATTAAGTACAAAAGAACTTTATGAAGGTCCCAGACACAGACTGGCATTTAGACTGACTGTCCTTTTCCAAAGCAGCTTTTCTATTAAATGAGTCCATTATTAAAATATGGTAGCTTTAATTAAATCTCTATAATCTCCAGTGAGGAAAATGGCATTAGCCTGCCAGCCAGGAAAATATGGTAATTCCAAACAGTGCCCCTGTTATTAGTGCTGGATTGTCTGTTGGAGTATTTGATCAAAGGCATGGAGAGTTTGATGTTCTACAGTAAGGCTAGCACAAGGTATTCAGAAGTGTGTCCACGCAGGAGTTTATAGCAATTGCAACTCTTTCTAAATACTGGACCTAAAATCCTAAAGGATGCACAGTGCTCCTGTACCGGTCTACACACTCATGTGATGTGACTAACATAATTTGCTGGCACATGGCAAAACAGATAGTTGTGTAAGAAAGATTTACTTAACGTAGATGTATCTTCCACTAAGGGTTGTAGTGCTGGGAACTGTAGGTATACACACAAATAAAATTTGTTTATTTTTCTTTTAAGTTTTGGTTAGATTAAGCTAAATAACTTGATTTAACATAACACCTTTAAATACTGGTTCAGATGTGAGATCAGAAGCATCTTGAAGGCATTTCACCCATCTCTCTGGGTAAAAGCACCATAGATACAGAACTGGTAAATAACAATCATTGATGTAGTTGTTTAATGCATGAATTTGTTTGCATGTTTCTGTCCAACTTAGCTTTAAGATGTATACTTAATTCTTGTCTCCTCACCACTTTTGAGTAAGTTGACATAGATTGAGAAGGAGACTGGTGCACAGGAGACCTACTTGTATAGCGTCCAAGTACATGTTGCCATGAAGACATACACAGGTTGTCTATGTCACGAGGTGGGGTAATTCTTTCTTCTAAGGAAAGACAATGAAATAAAAGGTGATGGAGCTGTTTGTGCTGGAAGTCCACTTGTCACTTGCTCATCCATCATCACCATCCTTCCTGCTTCCACTGAAATCACTGACAGCTGCTGTTGACTACAGGGGAATAAGAATGAAGTCCCATGTCACAAATATGGAAATGATGGTAGCCCTAGACTTTTGAGCTTTATAGGAAAGCAATTACCTTAAGTATGGGCTGTTACTATTACCACAAAAAAAAAAAAAAAAAGAAAAAAGAAAAAGAAAGTGTGCAGAGGGGAATGCAATTATCCAGAAAGTATGTGGCATGCTTTTCATTGATTAGACTGTCCAGTTTGATTAAATTCCTCAATATTTTTAATTTTCTAGTTGTAATTGCTGCCTTACATATTTCCTGGGTCCTTTTGTTCTAACTCATCTGCTTTCAGGCCCAGATTTATTTTTTCAATGCGTTCAGATTCTCCACAAACGTATCCTGTCATTACGTGTTTTATCTGTCTCTGCAGATGCTTATTTGACAGAAAGTTTCCATCGACTCCAGAGAATGGGTCCCATAAATAGCCTTTGTGGTTCTCAGACGGAGTACTTGCAAAATGGAATTGATTAAAAGGTCAAAAAACATTACTGTTTCAATGTCTGAACTGCTCCATCAAAGTGGTAGTGTGACAAGTGTGTGCAAATCTTTTCAAGGGACTAGTGGGCATATAAAGAATTTGTTACATCTTTCAGATCAACTTTCTGATGTTTCCCAAGGAAAGACATTTTAAATTATAGAGACAAACAAGTCTCTTACGCAAGTGTCAGTTAGGAGTAACTCTGAAAGTAGTGAGATTCTTCTGGTATGAGTTACGATATGACTGAGATTCATAGTATTTAAGCAATTTTTAAAATTCTTGTTCTATGTTGTTCGAAATAGCAGTTTTGAAACCGATAGCTTTATCAGTATAACTAGCTAAGGTGAGAATGGTTACAGAAAGGGCAAGTAACCAGAGGATACCTGGGTCTCACAACATCAGAATGACTGATCAGGGGCCGGTGAGTATAAATAATTCCAGACATGTTTCACATATAGTGACAACACAGGAGAAGTAGTTAGCTGCATGTCCTCTCCTGCTCAGAAAGTCATAAAAGGGCAACGACGTCTCAAAGTTGGTGATACTAATTTATAAGGATATCATGGCCAGAGCTTGGCAGAAGGTATGTTTATTCTCAGCTTACCTTCACAGCAGCCTTTGCTATCGTGTTTTCCAGCCAGCCTACATCAGGAGGCAAATCTGCCCCTTACCATTTAAAATACATATCCCACAAATAGTTATTAGCCTCTGCATGTTTATTTTCTGCATTGAATCCCAATGGAAACAACATTTTGTATCAGAAAGTGTGGCCAGCAGGACTAGGGAAGTGATTGTCCCCCTGTACTCGGCTCTGGTGAGGCCGCACCTCGAGTCCTGTGTTCAGTTTTGGGCCCCTCACTACAGGAAGGACATCGAGGTGCTGGAGCGTGTCCAGAGAAGGGCAACGAAGCTGGTGAGGGGACTGGAGAACAAGTCCTACGAGGAGTGGCTGAGGGAGCTGGGGTTGTTTAGCCTGGAGAAGAGGAGGCTCAGGGGAGACCTTATCGCTCTCTACAGGTACCTTAAAGGAGGCTGTAGCAGGGTGGGGATTGGTCTCTTCTCCCATGTGCCAGGTGATAAGACGAGGGGAAATGGGCTAAAGTTGTGGCAGGGGAGGTTTAGGTTGGATATTAGGAAAAAATTCTTTACTGAAAGGGTTGTGAGGCATTGGAACAGGCTGCCCAGGGAAGTGGTTGAGTCACCATCCCTGCAGGTATTCAAAAAAACATGTAGATGTAGAACTTAGAGATATGGTTTAGTGGTGAACTTGGTAGTGTTAGACTATAGGTTGGACTGGATGATCTTGGAGGTCTTTTCCAACCCAAATGATTCTGTGATTCTGTGAACATAATGGTAAATTTTATTGCCAGATAGGTAAGAGCCATATGGTGCTTCCCCCTAGTGATTTTTCTAGCAGCAAAACCTCACTGAGCTGAAGTGTACACCCCATAGTAAAACACAAACCTTTGCTCCCTGATGGAGGCAAAGACTTGGTGTGAATAACCTCTGTGTCTCTCCATTCACTCAAGAGCAGAAAGAGATAATTTATGTCTGTCTGCAATATCATTAGTGAATTGGGCACTTGAATTAAGCATTAGGGACCTGAATAGGGAATTGTTTCCACCTTTCCTTATGTGCAGTCTTAAAAACAGAACTTCTTTTGGAATGTAGTAAGTTGGTTTGTCTCACTTTTGATTTAGTTAGGCAACCACTGGGCAGACTGGCATCAAACTGAGACCTGTCTTGTTGATAGATTATGTGCATTCTCATGTGAAATCTATATATGGTTCGGGTGGATTTAGGAATGGGGTTTATACACAAGTTTGAGGGATGTTTCTGTCAAATTCTGTTCACAGACTGGGTGAGGCTGGCAGGGACCTCTGGAGGTTATCTGGTCCAACTCCACTGCTCAAGCAGGGACACCCAGAGCAGGCTGCCCAGGGCTGTGTCCAGTTGGATGTTGAAGATCTACAAGGAGGAGACTCCACAACCTCTCTGGGCAACCTGTGCCAGTGCTCTGTCACCCGCACAGCACAGAAGTGCTTCCTGGTGTTCACAGGGAGCCTCCTGTGCTCCACTTTGTGCCCATTGCCTGTTGTCCTGGCACTGGGCACCACTGAGAAGAGCCTGTCTCTGTCCTCTTTGCACCTTCCCCTCTGGCATTTTGTAGACATTGATAATATCCCCTCTGAGCCTCCTCTTTTCCAGGCTGAACAGTTCCAACATCAAATTCTGTCACCACTGGAGAGGGAGGCATTTTATTTTCTTTTATAGTTTTTACTGGCAGCTTGAGGAGCTGCACACATAAGCTTCCCTGGGGCCCTTTGGGCTGCTCTTACACTGCTGTACAGCAGTACTGGGTCTGGTCTTAGCTGGTGGCCTGTGTACTGTGAACTTCTAGCCTTTTGCCTGTCCGATCCTGCAAAAGCCTCAGGGTCTGCCCAAGAGATGGGCAGTGTGCCTGCATGTATGTTAAGGTGCAGGTCCTTACTTTCGTGGAACTCTGTTCCTGCTACAAATTTAAATCTGTTTCCTTGCTTTTACAGTGAGAGAAACTGAGGATGGGAAAGAAAAATATAAGCAAGTAAACAGGCAATGCCTTGTAATCTGTGTGCTGAAGCATGGCTGTCATCCGTTCAGTTCACCTGCTGAAACAGCTCTGGTGGTTCTCAGCTATCACATATGGCTGTTGCTGCTTTGCCAGCAGCGTTGGTCTCTGCTCATAATGTTCCTGTTCTGTTGCTGTTTTGGCAGGCTACTAACATTTTCCCGAGGAAGGAACACATACAAGGGAGAAGGAACAATGAACTCAAGAGCGTCAAGCTACTTAAAAATAAGGTTCACTGCCACCTCCCCCCCATACGTTACTGTGGGTAAAGCTTTAGCACTAATGTTGTGTACAAAAATAGTAGTGCAGGGCTGTCAGTTCTAATTATTGAGAAACTGAACAAATTGATTCCATTACTTCTTCAAACAGTCTTCCAAAATCGGACTGTTGAGCAGAACAAGGCACTCGTGCAGCTATAGACTTTCACATGGTTTGAATTGAAGCAATTGTCTTCCCTCCACTCTCCCTGCAGCATCAAGCAATGCCAGTGTTAGTGCACTACCACCAGGGAAGTACTGAGCTGAAATGCAGAGTAATCATACTTTATCATTTTTTATAAAAAAGTAGAAACGTTCAGTTGATCCAGAGCTGAAGTGAAATATTCAGTTAGGAATAGGAATAAGTCTCACCAATATAAAATTATAAAGGAGACTATTGTGTGCACTGGAAATCATAGCCTTTGGTTGGGGTTCTGCAATATTGTAGTTGCCTGTGAAAAGTCTGAAGTTTGTGAGAGTCCTAGTAACACTGTGTGGAATTTTTTTAATGGAAATCATCAATGGCATGGGGTTCAGCACAGGACAAGGCCGGGTGCTGCCCCTGGGGCAGAGCAGTGCCGGACCCAGGCACGGAGTGGGGCCGAGTGGCAGGGGAGCAGCTCAGCAGGAAGGGACCTGGGGGTGCTGGTCGGCAGCGGCTCAGCGTGAGCCAGCAGCGTGCCCCGGCAGCCAAGGGGCAAACGGCATTTTGGGGTGTGTTAAACACAGCGCTGCCAGCCGGTCAAAAGAGGAGATTCTCCCTCTGCATTTAGCGTTGGCGTGGCCTCATCTTGTATATTGCGTGCAGTTCTGGCCTCCGCTATATGGAAAGGATGTTAAGGTGCTGAAAGCGTCCAGAGGAGGGCAACAAGGCTGGTGAAGGGCTGGAAGGCATCTCCTGTGAGCAGAGGCTGAGGGCACTTGGGTTGTGCAGGCTGGGGAAGAGGAGGCTGAGAGGCGGCCTCGTCGCTCGCTGCAGCTCCCTGAGGAGGGGAAGCGCAGAGGGAGGTGCCGGTCTCTGCCCCCTGGGAACCGATGGCAGGACGCGTGGGAACGGCACGAAGCTGCTCCAGGGGAGGCTCAGGCTGGACACGAGGAAAAATTTCTTTGCTGTGAGGGTGGTCAAGCGCTGGAACTGGCTTCCCAGAGGGGTCGTTGGTGCTTCAAGAGACATTTGGACCATGCCCTCAATAACATGCTTTAACTTTGGGTTAGCCCTGAAGTGGTCAGGCAGGTGGACTTGATGATCTTTGTAGGTCCCTTCCAACTGTTCTGTTCTGTTCTATTCTATTTCTTTATGTGCACTATTCACATGACCCAACTTTTGTTAAATGTGTGCTAAACTGGAATCACAGTTGCTGAAATATGGTATGTATGCCAAAGACAAGGCTGTTTATCACTAGTTTTTCATTAGTTTTCATTAGTTTTTCACAGTTCACTGTTTATCATTAGTTTTTCAGAGCTGCAGATAGTTTGCTTCTGTGGGACTTCTGTTGTCAGTGGCACTGATCTCTCTGCTGTTTTCTTTTGGTCTTTTGCTTAGGGATTGTGCAGAGCCTCAAATATTTTAAAGGAAGTTTGACAAAAAGAATCTATTTGGTAGTAGCCATACTCTCTTGCAGTCATAATTTGTGATTAAAAAATATGAGAAAAACTGCTCTGTGTATAAAATCGTTGATATCACATCAGTGTTAATACTAGCTTCGTGTTACCATTACCAGCTTCTTTGCCAGCTTGCAAATTATCAGCAAGAGCTTGTCTTAGGCAGTGTGTTTTCCAGCGGCAGTGGCAAGAGGTGGTGGGTATGGAACATGACCATGTATGCATTTAGAAAAACTCAGATATTTTTGTGTAGAAATTGTTCATGTTTTAACTAAAAATGAGAAGAAAACTGAGATCAGAGTAAGAGAAATCATTCTGCAGTTCTAAAAGTACAAGGACCTCTTTATTAAACCTGGGTAAAAACAAAAAACAAACTCCCCTTTCACTACAGAGTAAAAAGTGAGCACACCTTCTCTTTTATTGCTCTGATAATGCATGATGCTGCAATATCTTTCCCTGATGATTTACTTTTGCACCTACTTACTCATGTATCTGACAGGTTATGATGTAGAATACAGTTCCGTATTTATGACTAAACCTGAAGTTTTATTTCTTCATGTACTGCCTTCTCTGAGGTGTCATGTTCAATCAAAAATGTTGTGAAAAAATTCTTTCAAGCACATATTTCTCCTTCTAAAATATTTGCTTTTATTTTGACAAACAAACTAGAACCAGAGTAGTCTAAAATTTACGTATTCATTTTCAGCAGGTCAGATTATAATATTTTTTTTTTTTCAGTTGTTAGACACATCAATGAAAGTAAAGGAGTTTCAGAAGGCTGGAGAATTAATTTTATAAATCCATTATGGCGTCTATGTGCTCTTGCACATGAATTTTAATTTATTTTGTTTCTAAACCCACAAAATACTAATGAGAGGAATAGGGGTAACTTCTGGAGCTACTCTTTTTATTTCTCTTCTAATTTACTGCTATGCAATTTACAGCAGATATGCAATGCTATTGTAAGCACTAGAGACAACAACTTAAAATGCATAATAAAAATTCTCAGTTTATTAGATTTGTTCTTCTGTGATTAAAAGCATATCTTAACAGCAGACATCTGCTGGACAACTTACGTGGTTCCTTATTGCCTTGGTATGTGAGAAAATTCTGCAGGCTCTATTGCTTAGCCTTGTTAGACACTGGTACTTTGTGGATGCACAGGAAATTAAGCATATGCTCAGCAGCGGAATTGTAATAATGTGGAAGTTTGGTGTAATCTGCTGAAATGAAAGAGTGCCGTTCCTTGTGTTGTGCTCTATGGAAAGTAAGAGGAGGGATGATAGGAGCCCTCTTTCCTTCCCTGATTTCCTGCAGTATATCTGGTTGGCTGTGAATCAAGTTTGACAGAAAAAACGTGTGTGTGATAAGCAGCATGTTAACATCAAAATAATTTTGCAACTGTTCCTTTGAAGCCTTGTACTATGGCCATTTCATGAAGAGATCACAGTATAAAGAGCAACTGAGCACTGCTTTCACTGATTTTCACAAGAGAATTTAGATTTTTTTTTTCCTCCAGTAAACATACATCCTTCAAGCTGGTTTAAATGGGATAGCTCTTTTCTTAGTATCAGTAGTTTTCTCCCTGTGAGCACAACTAACCACTGTTTTTGAAAGGTGACTGCTTTGAAGTCAAAATAACAAAATAACACTGTGGGTTGCCAACATGCCGCAGACTCTGAGTATGCTTTCAAAGCAAAAGAGACCTTCATTAGGTCTCTTTTAGGTGTTTCAGAGATATGCAGAACCAGCTCTGTGCTTTCCAAGTAAATATGCAGTGATACACATAAAAAAAAAAGTCATCAAAAACATAGTATTTCCCCAAATTCAGGACAAAGATGGACTATGCAAGAGCAGTGCACCACTATTTTGATATGCTGTGCTGATTGCCATTGAATGGTATCTCCATATACTTCCAAGAGGATATAAATGTATCATACCCTTGCTGACAATCTGGGTGCTGCAGTAAGTACAAAATCCTTTTTATTTATTTATTTATTTATTTATTTATTTATTTATTTATATAGTGAACACTATGTCAGCAAAGAGCTAAGATTCAGAAATGTAGCTTTGTGCCATTCCAGGATATGAAAAACAACTAAGGTAAGTCTCTAGATCTCAGGTCTTGCATCAAGGTAATGTGATCAACAGTCAGGAAACGTAGAGACGAAGGTACGTGTTGGACAGTTATCAGTCTACGTCTTCAGGACTGCAGAAAAAGTTCATCAAAGTTAACAAAGTACCAAATAAGAGGTGGCTTCTCCATTTCTTGACATATTCAAGTTGACACTGGAGATATCTGGAATACACATTGGTAAATCAGAATGAAGTAAATTCAATACCAGAGCAACCAAGTTAATTCTGTACTGTGTGGTATACATATATTAGAAAGAGTCAAAGCCAAACTAGATGACTTTAAGATTTTTTCTTGCTGTTTATGGGTAAGAATGAGAAAAGACTTAGAGAATATCCTCCCTGGTGGTTTTGTCTGGCTCCAAAGAGTTAATTTCAACAGGCATTTCAGCTGAGTTCCCTCTGTTAGCTGTATCTGAACTGAGTGATAGAGAAATTCTTTGGAGCTAAGCTGTGAGTGCAGTCCAAAGAAAAGTCAACACATGCTATGAGAAATCAGGGATGCCTTTTTCTAATGTTTACCTTTGTATGTTGTATGACTGAGATTTTCCTTCCTGGAACAATGTGAGGGATATAGTGGCATATATGACAGTCGGCTTTAAGACTCAGTGAGGAGTAAGGCAGGAAGGTTGAGAAATTCTCCTCTGGGAAGTCATGAAGAGACTAATACCTAGCAAGTATGGAGAGGTTTTCTTAGCTGATGTGTAAGTCGAGAGGCTGGAAGCACCTTTGGGCTATATTTTGCTCAATTGTATGAATTGAAAGTTTTTTTTTTTTTTGTTAAGAGTTGGAACTTTTCCTTTCCCAAAGACTTCTAAATGAGTGTTTGATAGCTAACCTGCAACTTCTACAAGTTGTAGAAGTATGTTTTCATCCACAATATTTCCCTTTCCCATGTTTCGTGCTTTTTTTTTTTCCCTGTGTCTGATTAAGTGGGTGAATTATTTTGTACATGTTATAAGTAGCATATTTTTCCTAAAAAGAAGGCCCTTGATAGTGTTCAGTTCTGACAAATTTAGTAACTGTTTGCTACCTGGTGTCAAAACAATTCACCTCTCTCTTTTTTTTTTTTTTTTTGTAGCTACAACTAGAGGCATTTTTTATGGCTACTTTGTTCCAAATAAATATTCCTGACTAAGTAGATCAAAATAAAACCACAATCTATAGTTGCTTCTTTCAACAAATACCAGATTAGGATAGTCATTTGCGCACTCATGGGTTTTCTGGCTCCTTTCTGATTAGACATTATCCAGCATTTAACAAAGAAGTCTAGGAAAAGCTTACACTTGCTTTTGGACCTTGGTCAAATCTGACTGTGTTCTGATAAGGAAGATTTAAAACAGCAGGTATGTACATAAATTGCACATTTTCAAGTAAAATTGCAGGGACAGATGTAACAGTTATATGGCACAGAGGTCTTGTTTTCTGATGTAGGCACCATAAAGAGGAAGATCCCAAAGTCTCTTCTTTTGATCTAAGGAATTTAGAAGGTATCACGTAGCAAATCTTTGGTAAAACCAGGAGTTGTTCCCACTCTTCCAGACTCTGTCAGCCATGAAAATACTTATTTTGTCTTTACTGGTTGACTAAGTGATTTCAGGGGGGTTGCGCAGTGTAAGGAAAAAATGTAGACTGAACCTGAACATAGCTGTCTCAGTATCTTCATTTTTGTTACAGAACTAGAAAGCTTACCTCTTTTTTTTTTTTTTTCTCCTGAAAGAAAAAAAACCACACTTTTTGGTGTGCCTCCTGACCTTTAATAATACCACAGACTTCTTTGCCTTGCAGTGAACCAGTTCCACAAGGAGATTGCCACATCAGATTATGTGAGTTTGCTTCATTTCCAGGCAGTGCTATTTAATATACATCTGCTATGTAATAGATGCAAAAAACCAAAATGATTTTCAGTTGCGTTAGTCTTTATTGGATCTGACCTCTGGTCTAGGAGGTGAAGGGAGAGTGGAAAATGAAAGCTGATTTGGTATTAGCCCACTATTCATATTAGAAAAAGTAAATGCTTTTGCGGTTTTCCTTACAGAGGTGTCTTTATTCATTTGACATGCCTTTAATAACTAATTCTAGTTGTCTGGTTGCCAAGATAGATTTCCTACAGGCAGACTTAAAAGTGATTTTGTCCTCTTTGAATGCATGGCTTCAAATGATCCCAGAACAGCAAACATTAAACTTCCCCCTAGAAATTGAGATTTTCTGAAGCGCTGTAATAATATAAAAGGATAAGACTATAAGAAAAAATAAATAAATGAATTAAGCATGCCACCATATGACATGAACAGGACAATAAAACTCCTTGTTTTTCTGTGCTAGCTAGTATCTCCGTTCTAGTGTTGGCATATGCTGTAGATTTCTCACTATGCCCATTTTATGGATTTTTGATAATCACCCTTCAGAGACCCCTGGGGATGAGAATGTTTTGTAGGTTTCATCTGAAAGAAAGGAGCCAACAGACCCCTAAACCTTTTTTTTTTTTTTTTCCACAGATAGCTTTGTCAGTGTGTTTTTCTCACAATATTACAAAACTTTAAATATGTGTCTGATATGTATATGAGCATATGAAAAAATGACATGTGAACTGGGAACTGTGAAGTAGGATACCTTCCTTGTCATTTAACTGTGCTATGCACATAAAGCATTTAGGAGCAATTATCCAACTTGGCTTCATGTGAAAACGAATTGAGCTTAGGCCTGCTTATTGTTTAGAAAAAGAGCATGAGAAAGAATATTGCAATTTCCAGGGTGGACTCACACTGGTGAGGGGTACCTCTGCTATGGGGCTGTCCCCAAGCATTTTGGGTTACAGTTTGTTTAAAATTTGGAAGTTGGCTCTTTAGTGTAGGTACCCCAAATCCACCCACTCTTTGGTAGTTGAAGTCTAACAATATATTAATTACTGTATGTGTAATTAATACATGGCTTGTTATCTAAGCTGTTTTAAATGGGCTTGGTTTGGTAATACAAGCAGCCCTGCAGCTGAGAAACACTCAGGCAGGCTTCGTTTTTCAGCTGAGGAGGTTGGTGTTGCCATAGACAGGTTGTGCTTAGTGACCAGGCCACCTCATTCACTGCAAGGAGTTTCTTCTCTGTCCTGCATTGCACTGAGCAGGCAGATCAGTCCCAGTCTCTCCCTGAGGCTGTCATTTACTTGTGGCCTTCTGAGAGGCAATGTCATAGGACACCACACACTTCCCCTCCAAGCTATGTCTACCAGATATTTCTCCATTGCTCCTTTAGCAAGCTCTTTAAGCACCGTTGGCAAGAACAATTTATGTTATGATGTAAGATATTACAGAAATAGCTTGTGCAATCCCTGCATTTCCATTTCACTGTGGGGTGTACCTTGTTGGATAAGTCTTGGGTTCATCCTGTTTAGCTTTTTTTTTTTTTTTTAATGGCTACAATACGGTGACAGCTCAATAGCATTCTGTGATTGTTTTGAATGCATGGGTCCACAGAAACAACCAAAGAAGACATGTTCCTGGCAGCTGAACACACTGCTTATATCAGAAATTCTTGTTATTTCTCCTTCCTTACATTATCTTGCATCTCATACAATGCAATTTAACCTCCTTTCTGTTAACTGTATGACCTCAAGACCTTTTGACATATCATTCTGACACTCCTGTAGTGCCAGTACCATGGTCATCAGCAAATTTTATCAGCATAGTTTCACATTTTTACGCTAAGGACACTGCTGCAAACATCAAACATGCTCAGTCCCAAGACCAATCTGTGATCAGCTCCATGAGTAGCCTCCCATGGAGCCGATAATACCTCTCAGTTACTAACTCCTTTTAGCCAGTTCCCTGTGAATCCTGATTATTTTTCCATTTTTCCTAATAATTTACTGTCTGGCCCTGTATCAAATGTTTACAGAAGGCTAAACAGAGGAGATCTTCCTTTGTCTGGGAGGCTGGTTCACTTTCTAAACAAAGCTACAAGCTTTGTCTGGATGATCTGTCTTTGGTAGAACCACACTGCTTATTACCACAGTTTCCAGATACCTCCGTATCATTACTTTTTTCTTAAAAATTTGCAGCTTCCTTGGTACCTCTGAACCAGTAAATGTTGGGACCTCTGCATAACTCAGTTTCCCTGAAAACTCTCAGTGCTGCAAGGATCCTGTAATATAAACTAAATTCCATTCTTAGAGAAAAGCAAAGTCATGCTGCACCTCTTTTCCTGCAAAAGCAGTTCTTTTTTTTTAATGACAAAGATATGATAAATGACCACACTTGAAACAGCTTGCAGCTTATAACATTGCCCTGCTGAAATAAAACTCTGAAAGCTAGTTTGCACAGTACAAACCTGCTTAAAAAACTGCCATTTTACAAGGAGAGCAGTTGTTTTGAAATGTAATTAAATATTTTGAAAAGTTTCTAATAAATATTGTATTATTTTTACAGTACACTGATTCTCATGCCACGCAAGTTATATCCATTTGATTGTGTTTTCTACGGTATCAAACTTGCTGCCAAATTGCGGTATTGGAATGTTTTTTGTTGTTATGGGTCTATCAACATTACATCATTTACTCACTGCATCATGTGTGACACACATGTCTGTGCTTAACCTTTACAGCTAGGATATTTGAGCCTACTTTAATCAAATGTTATACTACTAAATGGGTGTTATTCTTTAAAGCTTCCTTGCTTAGAAAACAGATCTGAGTTTTCATATGTCCACCTGCTGGAGCTTGCTATCAAATTTAATTGAATCATAATTATGACAAATTGGCACATGCTAGAGACCAAAATTTAAAGTTGGTTGCCTCCGTTCTGTTGCCTTAACCCCTGTTTCTCTTGCAAGCATCCCGACACTCTTGTTACTGAGCCAGGTGTTTACTGGAAGATGCATATCCACACACTCAGAAAACCAATAAGACCAGCTGCTTCTTGCAGGAGACAGAACGGACAAATGCTGAAGTTGTTCAAATGCAAAGAAGTCTTCCATGCCTTGCAGAGGTCCCTGCGAATGGCCCCAACACACACTGCCTCTTCTTCATTGCTGTTGACCTAGAGAAGAAACGGACACACACTTCAAACAGCCATTTCAATGCTACTGTGTGCAAAGCCTTTGGGGTTGGATTTCACACCCCTCAGGGTAACTGAGAACAAGATTTTCCCAGTTATTAAAGAACACGAGGCTAATACTAGAACATCCCCATGCAAAAATATGCTGCTTTCAGCTCAGATGAGCTTACTGTAGCTACGAGTAACCTGTCCCACAGGGGCCTTTCTTCTTGGATCTGTTGATTAAGCTGATGAATATTTCTCCATTCTGAGCCTTAGGTGGTAAGTTACACAGCACTTTATTCCATCTTTTGGGAAACTCAGATAACTGGGAAGGGTTTCTTCGGTGAATGTGACTGTCGGTAGCATGGGAGGAAATTAGCCTTGTGACTGCCTGTCAGAATGGAAGGAAATCATAACCTACATAAATAAAAGCCCGACTTAAAAAAACCTCTCCTTCCTCTCTCTTTACTCAGTGCCCTCAGGTATTTGTCAAGTGTGCAGATGTATAAGACATATACATTGCAAAGACTATCCTAAAAAGCACAACAGTGAGATTCCTATCAAGTTTCTACTTCCAGTGTTTTCAGTACAGTTCAAAAGGTGTAATGTACTGTTTTGTACTGTCCCAGTCCAGGACTTGAACCCAGAGGTAGCACTGTGCTGGGAGGACACCAAAAAGCTCCTTGATGAGCCACTGTTGTACAGCAACATTACGCAGAGCTTACCAAAAGCAGTGATCCCTCTGTTTTGGGGATTTCCATCAGGCTCTGAAGCACAAGAATGGGACCACTGAAGTCAATCTAATATCACTTGTTTAAAAAACTTTTTAAAAGTTCTGTGTTTAGGTATGTTATGGAGTTGGAGTTAACAGTTCAGTCCTGGTGTTACTGAAACCAGCAGAGTTGTCTCACACAACTTTTTAAAGAAAGCTCCAAGTCCAAAGCCCTTTCCCACAGATTCCTGCGTTTTGAGCTGCTTCTGTGCTTTCCTAATCAACATACAGACTTCAGGAAGGCCAGTTCAGCTATATTGTGAAATAAATGGAGACAGCCTTTTACTTGTCTGGATCCTAGAAAAATCCTGGCATCAAAGATAATGTATAGATATCCATCTCAAACTGTTTTCCCAGTAAACAAGGAAGACAGAGCATGGATGAACTATCAAGTTAGAGATCATCTCTTGACTAAAGTTTATCTGTTTAAATAAATACAGATTTTAAATAACATTGTAATAACACATCTTTTGCCAAGTGCTGTGTTTGTAAACACTAAATATTAATTGAGAATGACTGTGCCTGTGAGCATGCGCGGAGCTAAAGGAATTATTGGAGGGTGGGGTGTGGGGGCTTGGCTGGTTTATTGCTTGACTAATCAAAACATTTCAGTGCCATTAATTACACTCAATGGCTAAGCCTGTATGTGAGTTAAAGACTTAAAAATGATCTGATTTGCAGCTCTTTTCTATTTCATTTTGTAGGTAGTGTAAGTGATTCTGTGTCATGAGAAAATGTATACAACACTGATAAATCCATAAAGTATTTGACCTTTAATCAATCCTAATATTTTCAATCCACAGAGCCTTCTTAAATGCCTGTAACCTTGGCCCTTCCACTCCCATTCATCACAATTACTGTTAGAGCTGTCTGATGCAATGCACAAAGCATTGTACGTTGACATCTAATATTTTATCATTAATTAAAAGAAAAAATAGTAAGAAACATTCCAAGTATTTTTGCTGTTCTGATATTTTCCAGTGCAGTGCTTAGGAGAGGAAAGGGGACAGTTTTGATGTATGTTAGTGCTAGCAGATATTGTTAATTAGTGTTTACTGGTAGCAGAATGTAGATGTAGTTGATTCTCTAAACAACTTGATTCTTGATGCTATATTAATTTTTAGTGATTCTTAACCTTTTCACACTAAGAATAGTGTTTGTAAAATACTCAGAGTATGGATTACCTCTTATACAACTATTTTTAGGAACCTCAAACAGTAGTGTGCGTGAATTGAGAGCTTCAGACCAAGCCAAGCAGACCCTGTTCGTGCTGAATTATATGAGTTAGGGCTAGTAGGATTGTTACAAAAAATCTACTGTTTTCTCCCATCCCCCAAGGCTTTTTTTTATTGTCTTGATCAAAGAACACTGCAGTGATGGATGGAAATGCTAACAAAGTTTACCCGTAGAGGGACTGGTTTCTGTAGATGGCTGAATGATCCAATGAAGGGAATGCTGGACTACTTGTGAAGAAACTTGTAGTTCTGCTGCTTGCCTAGGCAGTTTCTTTACCTTTCTGGGGCCTTTTACTCTCTGTGTGCCTTGTCAGTGAAAATTTCAACTTTTTTTTCTTGTATAGTCTCCTTCCATACACATTCCTTTACAAAGTACAAAGAATAACACATTTGGATTGAGATAAGTATGATAAAAATAAATATTACTGAAATTTTCTCTTGTGTAGCATAAGCTTTCACATCACCTATGATTCACAGCCCCCTTGAGGCAATAGGTGCTGCCCAGGATTTTTGCTGTAAGAGAATTTCCATTTTCTTTGCATTCTGAATGAAATATGAGTCCTTGGAACTCTCCTATATGAAAATATCATTCAGATACGTTATCTCACTGCTATTTGTCCAGTTTCAGACCTATAACATGCTCCCCCTGTCTCTCTCCTACAGTACCAAAATACTCTTTTATGAAAGAATATTCTTTATATATATGTGTATATATCTTTATATGTGTATCTTTATATATTTATTTCAGAATAAGGAGGTATCATGACTACTTCAGCAGAGAAAGGTCGGAAGTGCAAGGTAATGACAATAGTAATGGCATGTTTTATATATGTGAGCTCCATCTTAGCTGGAAGGATTTTATGTTCTCTTTCTCCATCCTGTAGATTTTTCTTACCATAGTTTTTATAGGTCTTAACAATTTATTAGCAGGAATTATACTTTTAACAGAAATCATGGAAAAATGACATGGGAACATGATCTAAGTCCCCTCTCTTCCCCAGTGATAGTTCTCTGTTGTTTTTCTAGCTATTTTGCCAAACCAAACAAAATGATTATAACTGAGTAGTGATGTGTAAGAATTAGCATGATACTTCTCTGCAGTGCTGGATGGAAGAATGAGCATGATTTCTTTTCTTCTGCAGTTACCCCGTGGTCTCTTTCTGTCTGTGCAGTTTGTGTTGGTGGAAATTTCACAGGAATGTCATAGAAAGATTTATAGACTTCCTGGTCAGGTCGATCACTAGCTTCTCTGACATCCTGCCTCTGTTAACAAGATTGATATTAACTACAAGATAAAATCTCAGCCCTGCTCTGGAGTGCTTGGTGATCACATCATCTGAGTGCAGGAAATATGGACTGTGGCATACTGTACAAGGGTCCACAACAACTGTCCACAGACTGAAGTGCCAGACCTTCAGTTTTGCATAAAAAAGATTCTGAGAGAAAATTATAGTTGTAGGAGCAGACTAAAAGGGTTAATTTTACTGCCTTTAGTGGAACTAGGGAATGCTAAAGGAGCTAATAAGCTATTCCTGAGTAATAAAAACTGTGGCAACAACTCCATTCTTCTGCGTACCGAATATCCTTAATTCCCAGAAGAAAAGTGCTGATCATCAGAACTCATGTTTTCAAGCATTCATCCAGCAGACTTGCAGTTCAAGGGGTCCCAATGAACAACCATTCCCATCATTTATGCACAAAAACTCCATTGTGTATACTCAACACATTTTTAAAGGCTTTATCAGTTAGTACTTGCAGCTTTGTTTCAACTTGGTGTAAAATGGAGCACAGATTTTTGTCTGGGTCTATCTTGATAAGGTTTTCCATGACAGAAGCTCTGGAAAGAGCCCATCTTAATAGCATTTCCAGGTACAAGATTGAAAATAGCTGAATTTAGGTCTGAAATATTTTCACATTTCTCTGGAACAATCAGACCTCTTCCGTGCAATGATGTAGAATGCTAGAAGCAGTCTCAGATATTTTCCAGTATATATGGGTAAGTTGTTTTCCATACAGCGGCTAATTGCAGGGCTGGTCTGCGACTCCACTTGCGATTCAATAAAACCTTCCCCTTTTCCCTGTGGAGGGAAGCACCTGAAAGGATCATTTCATGTGGTGTCACCATACTGCTTGAAGAGGCTTGGACCTTGAAGAAGAATCAAGACCAAGAAGATAAGAAGATATATAAGATCAGAAGATCTGATATATACTTGAGTACTGTGCAGGTATTGACCTCTTCCTTCCTCTCTTTATTTCTGCAGATACATAGATGCTGTAAGAAATCCGTTGTTCTTGGCTGCTGTAGTTCATGTTGTTAGTCCCATATTTTAGGGCAAAAGCATTGCTTATATTTGTGAATAAGGAGTACTATTGCATAGCTTTTGATTGTCCAGAATTAAATCCGCTGCTGAAACTGCTTTTGCTGATGTATGTCAGAGATGCAAGGCCGGTGAGGCTGATGTTTTGTCATATTCATTACTTTTATTGCACATTGAACGTATAACCACTGGTGAAGTGCTCATTTATTACTGCATAAAATAATGCCAGTTCTCTAGGAATAGATCTGTGAAACATATCACTGTAAGTGTTTACCTGGGAAGTAAATGGTCAGGACTCAGTGATGGGCAGGGTGTAAGAAGGGTGGGGATCAGGGGAATGGATCCCACTGTTTGATACAGTCCTCCACCCAGGAGTATTTTACGACGGGGTTCCTGAGCATCTGTATGTGGCAGCCATCTTGCCTGAATTCTGCCTTCTTCTGAATTTCCCCCTCCTCACCCTGTTGTGCAGAGGCGCCGTTCAAGATGAGGTGGGACACTACTTTTGAGGACATGCAAGGAGACATAAGTTTGCTCCTCAGACAAGTGTTTGGGATCTTAATAAGAGTGTTGCCTGAGTAAATGGAGCAAGATTCATTCCTCAGGCTCAACTCTCTTCTCCCCTGCATGTGTTTCCTTAGTGCTTGGAGGCAGTGTCCTTTCTTTTCCCATTCTCTGCCTCCTGTTTCCTTTCATACCCAACACTCATTTGAAAAAGCCAAGCCATATACAGACACTGAAACTGTTTATCTTGGTAGAGTGAGCATTATCTATGGTGTTCAGCTTTCTGCCTTGTCTTTTATGTCTTCTTTTTTCTGAACTTGACTCATTTCTTTTAGTCTTGTTGCTTAACAGCTTGACTTTTTGTCCAGATACTAAATTAGTAGAGGCAACGTTCCCCTGCAGCCTTTTTCTCTCCCAGTCTGCATTTTTCTGAGTACTTGTTCTTTTTCTTTCCTTTTTTTTTTTTTTTTGTTTGATTTTTATTCTCCTTTTTGGGGAAGCACTGAAGCTGGTTTTGGAGGTCAGTGGCCTTGGTCAGGTTACACCTGACTGCTCAGCAAATATATTCTCAGACCAAAGTGTGGTTCCAGGCCAGAGAGAGACCTTGTAGTGTGGTAACAGTGATCTCTGAAGATGGGATGAAGTTTGTGTGTTCCTTCATGAACTTTCCGTAGGTTTATAGTGAATTTTCAATTGTACTCCTTTCCTTCAGATGCTAAGCTGAATGAGTTCTCAATGGTAGGGCCGAAGGAAATGTATGTTGCTTTTCCAGAGCCTTTAGAATTCAAAAGGTTTTCCAAGGATCCAGTGAAATATGACTCTATCTGTGTATTCCAGCTTGAGATTTTAGGGTCAACCTTCCTCTGTTTTGTGCAAAAGTAAGGGAGATGTGAAAAGGTGTATTTCACCCAGCAATGGATAAAAAGTTCTTTTTGAAGATATTTATGAGTATGTTGTGGTATATGAAGATCTCCTCCTGAACAATCCTATAAATTTGCTCAGCAATGTCCCTTGAAAAACTCAGGAAGCCTAAAGCAAAAATACGTGCAAGTTTTTATTCTGTAGAGCTGCTGGATTTGTTCTGTGAGCTTGGCACATTCCTGTGGACCTGCCTCCTGTCAGCAGGCAAACCAGAGTTGTGTGGGTAGTACTGCATTGCATATGAAACTCAGAGAAACTCAAATAAGAAGACAGAGCTCTTTGCCAGGAATTAGTAATAAAATGAAACTTATATCCAAGTTTCTGTGAGGAGTGAAATGACACAGTTCCCTTCCAATAGATGAGCCTGCAGAGGCATTGTGGTTGTTCATGTCTACACGTATTTATATATGGCAGCTTTATCACTGAAATATCAACAGCTCAGAAACAAAAATCAAAGTAAATAAATTTTCCTTCGTTTGAATTCTGTAAACTGTTCACAGCTGTTACTTCAGCTGTGATGTGGGAGCACTCTGCAAAAGGGGAGGAATCTTCACAGGCTGAAGTTCAGTTCCTCCGTATTCCTCCACCAGTGGCTAGCGGCAGCGGCTTGCACATACATGGAGGCGCCTGAGTTTCCCCTGCTGAGCTCGTGGAGCTGCAGGAAGCCCATGTTTGTATGGATACATACCTTATATGTGTTTTATGCTGCTGCTAAGTAAGCATGTCGCTCAGCTGTGCTTGCAGACCTTTGCACAGACATGGTGTGGCAGTCGATGTACTTTACTTTTGGGGTTTGCGCTCTCTGGATTGCATGGTGTAGGGGTGATGCAATGTTTCTCAGGGGGAACACAGGCAATCTGGAGACACCAGTTCATCTCCTCTTCCTAACTGTGACATCTTCAGAGCAGTAGTATCTGTCACACAGGGATTTCTGCAGGTACAGGGCTGTGACTCCCTGCTGGTGAGTGCATTTACACACCTTTCTTTCCCCTGTGGAAGTGGCTCTGTCATCTTCAGAGACTTGATGTTCCAGAAATATTGAGTGTCAAAATCATGTGGTAGGGTGGGATTTCACACAGAGTTAGGAGATTTCAAAACATGTACTTCCACAAGCAGCAGAACTTTACAGCCCTGTGGCTCTCTCTGATATAAATGCATGAAGCTGTGGCTGGACCTTACAAGGAGCTTTTCTCTCTTTAGAAGAGCCTCCTCTACCACAGTGCCTGTTTTCACAAAAAACACAGAAATAGAATAGCTCAGAGATGGGGGCCTTTGGGTGGGACTCAGCTACAAATGTGCAGAGTTGAGTCTGAACACGCACAATTTAAACTGGTGTATCTACAAGGAAGCTGGGTGTTTACCTACAAGCTATGACAGCTCAGCTGCGGAGATGCAGCCCGTATGATCTGTAACCTCACCGACCACCTATATATTAGTGGTTGAATGCACTGTGTAGTGCACTGGTGGTGAGAATGGTAGATCAGTCATATAGCTCATGTGGCTGAGCACAGACCTGATCCCACCCTTTATTTTAAATATGGGTGAAATTGGTCAGAGGGCTATAATGCTGTTAAGAAGGAGTTCAGTAGGATTATATGAATGCACACATGTAGCACTGTTTTCTTAGGAAGCTAGAAATTGTGTAATTAATTCCTTTCATTTGTTTTGCTTCTGATTCCTTCAGGTATGTTTTGGCTTTATATTCAAGGTTTTTCTCATTACCACATGAGATAAAATGTATGTTCCTGTAAAACAATAACGACAAAACCCTAAAACTGCTCTTGCTTCCAGAAGCTGAAGATATAAAAAAACATCAAATGCTTGAGCCTTGTAGTAAAATACTGAGTTGGCAAAGCTACTTATCTTCTCCTATACCAGGATATACAGTGCATGCTCCCACAGCAAGAAGCAACATTCAGCTTCCAGAGAGTGCACCCATGCTTCCCTTATAAACCCAGTGACCACAGCCGAGGCAGATTGAAAGAATCCCCTAATCAGTGAATCCCCTATTGAGTGGCTTTTTGTTCCCCACCTGTTGTTTTGAGAAACACATGTGAGCTGTTTTGCCATCAGATATTACTGTGTGTGTCCAAATTACAAGTGAGAAAGAGAGAGAAAAAATATTTCCCCACTTATAAATTACAAACAGATTTAGGAATGCCATCTGGAGTATGGGTGCATTATTAGGCATATCTTTAATTCTTTTGTCAACCTCTATTATGAGGTAGTTTCACTTTGATGCCAATTAAAACACATTTTTTCATCTTCCTATGTTCTCGTTTCACCATATCTATTTTTAATGAGTTGCTTGCTCCTGGCCACTAGAACAATACAAAAACCTTTAACTGTCTGAACTGAACTACTGTGGCCTTTCTTGTCAAAAAGAGCTCCTGAATTTATTTCTGTGTACATTGACACTATAAAATGTTTCTCTCTTCTACAAGCAATGAGCTATAATAATCAAGTTTCATTGTCATTTCAACCTTTGTTCTAAAACATTACGATGTGTAGAAAATTGATTAACTGGAATTTAGTATATACAACAAAAGGAAACTTTGTTGAAACCCAGAGGGCCATTTCTGCTCATTTGATAAATGTATTAGTTTCTTTGGTTTCCTGAATTACCAGGTAAAGGGCAACATTTTCCAGATCTAACTAATTTCACTGAAACATATGAAAGACAAATACCAGAAGTCAAATCTAGCATATTCTTCCCAGGGGTCTTTTCAAAAAAAAAAAAAAAAAACCACCCCAAATTCTTTATTTTGAAAAGCTAGAGTGCAAAATTAAATGGATGATTCATGTGAGATATGCGAACTGAACAACACATCAAGCTGTTGTACCAGCTGAAATGGCCTGGGTTTCCTCAGCACCGTTGCAGAAAAGAAACAAGAGGTGAAAGAGGCTGTTTTATTCCAGCCAGGCAAGTGTCACCGTATCTCAGGCTCGCAACAAACCAGACCTGCTACAGCGAGCTCTCCGTGCAAGGGTGAGGGCATTTAGCCTCAGAGACAAGTTTTGCCTCCTTTGTCCCCCCAAGGCGTGGAGGAGCTGGCGGTTGGACAGGGTCCACAGGAGGAGGAGGATGCTCAGCACGGGTGGCCCTGCGAATCCTTTGCTCACAGCGGCAACCCTCCTGCTTCCACAGCTGTGCAGTCAGATGCTATTCCTCTGTAAGCCTCTTCCCTCCCGCTGCCGCTGGCCTGGCTGTGGAGCACGGCGGGAGGCCACCTTCCCACCCGAAGGAAGGTCTCAGCTTTACAGACTCGCAGTCACATGCAAAAGTACCTGCGGGCTTGGGGATACTCGGGCCTCTGTGGTCAGGTAGCGGGGTGTGGGGGGGAAGCAATCATAACCTATAGAAATATTAGTTATCAATTCCCTGATGTGATTGTGTCATGTTTCTTACTGAAGGTAATTAAGACGAAATCATGTTCTCATGTCTGACATGGCCAAATCAGAGCTGTGTAAACACAGTAAAAATTATAGCACAGGTTGATGCTTTTTTGAGAAACAACAATATAAGCAAATGTAAATGCTCCCAACTGGGCAAATGAGAATCCTTAATTTAAACTTCTGCCGGAAATGTCAACCACCACCTCTCGAGGCACGAGAGACCCCCCTCACCAGTGCCCGTCACATTTATTTCAGTCCAGACAAAATAGCTCCTAGGTGTTGTGGGAAGAAGCAATGGCGTCTGAGTGCCTCCTGGAGAACACTCGAACCTTGGGCGTATTTCATTTTGTGCTGGAGTTGAATTTGATGTGATAGGTCTGGAAAAATACAGAGCTGACAGTCTATATATACAAGCAGGTTTTTAGTCCACACGGGTAATGAGACCCAAGCACCCAGCCACTTTTTTCATGCCTCTGTCAATGTAAAGTGCATTTTTAAATGAACAGTGGGGTTATTTGGGTCTATTAATTACAGTAATTGTTTCCTGCGTGGAAACCACATGTATGAGATGTGAAAGGCGCGTGTGTGTGAGAGGGAATGCCGGCGTGTGTGAGACTGGCGCAGTTCCCCTTTGAAGATTTTTTTCTTATCCCTAGAGAGGGAGCTTGTAATGAGCAACAACATTTACACTGAAGACTTCAATGCTCCTTGTTGCCCCATCGTTGCCTTGCCTTTCACATGGAGATTAAAGCCAGTGGTTGAAGCTGCTCCTCCTTTTCCCATGTGGCCGATATAAATTCTACATCAAATGGAAAGGAGGAAGGGCAGGTTTGGCTGTCAGCAAAAAATGAAGGAGAGGTCTGACAGCAGCAGGAGCAGGGGCTCAGTCCTCATTAATCTTGAGGGCACCAGAAGAGTAAAAATAAAACCTGAGGAAGATGCCTACTGTGCCCTTTAAACAAAGAGCCCATGACTGGCATAATAAGAAGAGCAGCATCGATAAGAACATGTGAAAATGCTTTTCGTAAGGCTTGCCTACTGGCATATGCGATGGGAAACTCGTGCAGATTTTGATAGTTTGTATAAAACTTGAATGCTGTGGTTTGTGCATTATGGAAGTACAATAATGATTCTGTAGTTAAATTTCTAACCTGTTTTCTATTACAAGTCTCTGCCTTTCAACTTTCACAAGAAAGCCTTCTTTCTGCCTGATTATTGTATTCTTTCTTAGCACAGAATGATGCCAGAGGATAGTTGTTTGGGGAAAGTTTGGGATTAATCTGGAACTTTGCAGAATGTTATTTTCCCTTTTACGTCTCCTTTAGCTGCAGTGCTGCATCACAAACATGGCCCAGCCCGTGTGCTTTCCTGCCCTTCGCCCTGTGGAACAGCCCGGTTTGGGGGGAGGGATGGAAAAAAGTTCAGCAGCACATCCTGAGAGAGAGCAGCCCAACAGCACAGCTTTATTGAATTAGGGAAGAGCTGTGCTGGGAAGAGAGACAGTAGATCTCCTGAGATAGGTAAGATAGTTAGCCCTTGAGCTGTGTACATAGTTTGTGTGTTGAAGGCAAGGCACGGACATAATTCACCCCTCAAAGGCACTAGGGTTCATAGTTTGTCATTCTCTCAGCTCGGTTTTAGAAACATTTGCATATTCCCCGTCCCGTTTTTTTTTCTTCAGTCCTGAGGTCCTGTTCGCTGCTGCTCCTTGCTGCAGATGAGTAGCAGCAGCTTTGTTCTGGTACCCCCAGAAGTATAAAAGCAAGAGGTGCACAGAGGCAGTGCAGGGTTTCTCCCCATCCTTGGTTTGTGATGGTTCCTGTGCATGAATGCAGCCAAACTCACTCTTGACACAGCTGGGACAATAAACATCAGAAATCAGCATATTAGGTACTCTAATCAAGGCTTTTTTCCCTTCATTCTTTCCCTTCTTTCCAGAGGAAATTTTTGTAGGCAAGAATACTGCTCCTTTTACCCCTTCTCACCTCATCCAAAGAAATATGTAAAGGCTTCAAGGTTCAAAGACAAAGCTGTAAAATAAAACTCTCTTTGTTAGTTGAGCTAGAAATTTGAGCCACCAGGGAAGATTATTAGAAAAGGTTTAGGCCAGGGTAAACTTTGGTACTATTCAAACATGGAGGAACGGAGAGGTTGAGGTCCTGTCACACAGAGAACCCAGGGTGCACATTAGAGAAGATTTATGTCAGCAATGAGACCCAATTAAGAGGAAATCACAACATTTTCTCTCTCAAAACCCCTTTTGCTACCTAATATTGTTTATTATCTTATTAGTTAAACTATTTCAGGCTTTTGCTGGAGTTTAACTATAGCATTGATGATGTCTGAGTCTCTACTACTTTTGATGAATAGGTGGATCCTTTGAAGCCACTCCTTTCGTACCAGGTGACATCATGTCATGTGAGCATTACATTTCCAGCTGGGAGAAATCAAAAAATATCTGGGCTTAATCCCAGAGCTAGTGGTCTTCTCCTCACATATTTAAGCAGCCATACAAAACATTTTGTTAGGAGGTGAAATTTGCTGTTCTGTCCAACACTTGTTCAGTGAAATCAATGGCAATCTTTAATCTTTCTGGCTCTGTTGTTGGTTCACCACCTGATGGGATGGATTTCTCGTAGCAAAGCCAGAACAGAAGAAAAAATGTTCTCACTTGGGCTTGGTGACCTGTATAAGAAGACTGTCAGAATGTTAGCTGAGCTGGCTTTTGTGATGCGAGTATTCCACAGGAGAAATAACTCTGGCAGATGCTCTCATGTTAGTGCAAATCAGGAGCACCTTCACTGATACACAGAAGGGTAAAGTTCTTGTGAGCTCATTAAGCACTGGGTAGTGGGAAAGGCAATGCAGAAAGAGATTAATCTGATAAGGAATCTGTGATTAGTCTTACCAGGTGTTCTGGGTGAAAGTGAAAAATAAAAAAAGTTCTTCCTAGAAATTTCACTTCTTTTGAAATACTGCATATAATGAAGTATTTTTTTGTGATGACAAAATAATCTACCTAAGTCATAATATAATAAGATACAATTAAAATGAAATAGTTGAATTAATTCTTCTAAATGAATAATTTAAAATAGTGTCTTCAAACAAATGTATGAATACAGTAGTCTTTGTAAGTGAACTGCATCAGCCTAGTGGCTTGCTATGTTTTTTTTAACTAAGAAAAAATAAACTTCAATATGAGTTATTTTATATTTAGGCATGATTAAAGGCTGTCACAGTATCAGGGGATATTAATGGGCAATTATATTTTGAGTTTAAAATGGATTGATTATTCTTTTCCAAGAGAATACCACAGCACAGACAACGTTGCACAGAAATAACATGTCAGTAATATCACACTACTGTACAGATTTTAAAGATAAATTTCCATCTGGCAAGCAGACATTCAGGAAGGAACTGTTGTTAATGTGGCTTTCATGCAGACCAAGTTCGTAAGGGATAAAACATGGCCTGAAGATTCATTTCTACTTCTCATAGTTGGTAAATGTAAATATGCTTTAGATGTTTCTTACAGAAATTGAGCACAAACAACAGGTATGGAAAAAGCTGAGTTTCCTCTCTTGTTCCACTGGAAGTTTGAACTACTCAGACAGTCTTCCCAGAAAACAAGAGCCAAACAGAAAAACAAAAGCAATTCCAAAAACAACTACTACAAACCAAGAAGAAAATGCTCTGTAAATATTAATTCTTCACTGAAAACTTCACTGTGCTCAACAAACATCAGTTAATTTAACCCCAGTGAGGGAAGATAAATAATAAAAGCAAATAGTAAAATAAATAGTAAAATATAAATCAGAAGGCAGGAAGAGAGCTTATCAAAATGACACCGTTGCTGACTTCAGTGGTCTTTGGAGAAGGTCCCCTCTGGTCTGTGCAGGGTCAGGGCTGGGGACTGTCGTAGGGTGCAGAAGGGAGCCTGGCTCTCTTCTATTCTTCCACAACAATAGTAACCCAGTGTTACGCAGGTAAGATAATGGAACAATACATAGGTGCTCACTGTAAAACAGTGTGTAAAACTGAGTTTCACTGCCTAGTGTACGTACTATTGATACATATGAATAATGATAATCTCTGTTACTGCAGTACCATTTGTCCTGAAGTATTCAAGGATTGTTTACAAAAGATGCACAGCATATTTTGGAAGGGAAACAAATGACAAAAAAAAAAAATGTTATTTTTAGCAAATGTACTGTAATCTGAAGTTATCTGTGCTCATGGGGTTGAAGCTAAGAGTAACTTCTACTAGTAAAAGATGTAAATATTAAATCTAGTAGAAGTAATGGATAGGGCTGATTGAAAGATTTTATTTCAAATTGAAATGATAGCTGTATTTACTTCATCGTGGGCTGAAATGAAGAGTCAATCTCTGAATTTTCTTTTGAAGAAAATTAAAATAATAATATTAAAATATGTTTACTGTATTAATTTTTTCCATTTTAAATTTTGATGAAATCAATATGTTAACGTAAAAATATTTTGACCTTTTTATCCTCCTTTAGTAAAGGAAGAAAGGTTTCCTCAAACTGTTTATGTCTCTGATTTTATAACACTTCAGCTTTATGGATTAAAGAATAGATTTGACTGACACTTGCATGCTTATCCATAAGGAAACATGCAACTACTGATTCATAAGCACCAATGGACCTTGGCTTTGAAGGCCACCTACATTAAACATGTTCCAGGTTTCTTATGAGATGTCTTGAGATCAAACAGTTTAAGAAAATAGGTTTTGTAGTCCTTACCACTAATAGGAGTTACATGAACGTATCTGGGAAGAGTGTGCCTTATGGATATTTTCTCGTTTTCATTCAGTATTGCTGCTCCAATGGCTACAGTAGATTTGTTCTCCATTTTGAAGAAAGCTGATTTATATGCTAATCATCTCACTGTGGTTCACTGAAATGAAAACTTGTTTTAAAAAGCAACAATATTGTAACTCTACCCGGTAAGTGTGGGCAACAGCTGTGGGCAGTTCATTGTTGGAACTACTATTTTAACAATTGTTTCTCTTCTTTTCTTGAACCAGTGAGAGAGTATTACCATTAGGGGATTTTAGATAGAAGCACCTACTTCTTTTAAGAGAAACAGGCTTGCAGTGGAGAGCTTGGAAATGAGGCACCTGTTAGTTATTTGCTCAATCAGTGGTAAATTGGGATCTGAATTCTAAAAAATTCCCCTTTTCAGCTGCAAGAGTTCTTTGGGAAATGAGATTACACTGAGTTTAGAAATGCTGACTGTTTAAAACTGATGCAAAACTAAAATAGATGTGTCAGCCTGTGGCAATGGAACAGCTCAGTGCTTGGTGCTGGGGAAACGGGATCTTGTGCTTCTGGATCACACCCTTGAGTTCACCCCAGCTCTGCCTCTGAAAATAGCTGCTCACCGATAGCTTCTTGCCTGTTGATGTGGAATGAAATCTATGCCCTAGATGACAGCTCTTCATCATAAAACTTACCTGTGCTATGGGAATTAACTGACACTTAAAGGTCAAATCTAAAATTGGGCTTGGAATCTGTTCTCATGGTACCTTTGGCATCAGGGGTGACTTTGCTGGGGATGACCTTATTTAGGTCCCTTAGACTTGGGGCATCCCTTCATCCATCACACACAGGAGCTCAGTTTTGCGTAGGCAGGGGCTGCTTGCAGAAGTGCTCGGGAGCATTTGGGGAGGGCACACAGTGGCTCGTGTGCAGACGGCCCTTGGCTGAAGGATGATGATAGCGCAAAGCTGTTGAAGGGAGGCAGGAGGGGAGGGCGGCAGACATCTGCAGAATTGCTTGGATGCAGTTCAGACGTTTGCACAAATGGGAAAAAGGAGTTAGCTAGGAACAGCCAAGCTACAAAACTTATCTCTGGTTGAGCAGTGGGCTTCAAAATGAAGGGGAGGAGGAACAGTCGGGGCTTATTTCCTCTGCTTCAAACAAGGTAGGGCTGGCTGAGTTGGAAAGGTCAGGTGGGGCAGGCAGGTCAGAAAATTCAGTTACGTGTCAATGCAGAGGGTGAACAGGGTGGGTACAGGGTGTGGCACTGCAGTCAGAAGTGCTTGGTCTCTGCACTGGGAGCTGGAAGTACTTGCCGGATCTGAAAATGTGTCAGCCTATTTAGAAATCTGCATATACATGAACTTGCCTAATTTTAACTAGCCAAATTTTAACGTTTTGTCCTAAAGCCTGTTTGTTTTTTGTAGTCTCCTACAGAATTACTGGAGGGTATAATGCTCCAAGTTGAACAAATTCTAGAAAAATAAGGGCTTGAACTATCAGTATTTGCCAGATTAAATGATTTCTTAATACACAATTTTTTAGACCTCTGGATTTCTTATGGTCCTGCATAATAAACTGTTTGTGCAATTAGCAATAAATTTGTCACTGTAAGTCACTAATGCTGGGAATAAATATAACATTTCCTAGTGTGTTAGAGTGTGCAGTTAAAAATAGCTACCCTGTTTTCATCCTGTTTTTTAGAGTGCTTTCAGGTTTGTTTTCTGCAGCTGTCTAGATACAGGGAAGGTGACAGAATCAGCATGAGTGTGTGAAAGAAAACTGTATTCTCGGTGTAGAAATGAAGATTATTTGCAACATATTCTGGTAAAGCAAGGTCTCCAAAGTTTGTCTTTATTGTTGCCTCCTTTGGCATTGTATTTTAGGGTTTAATGAGTGTTTAATGCTACCTGTTCTAATTGCAGTAGGCCTTATCTGAAATGTGCAGTAGGGCAATATTAATGTTAGTATATTATACAAATATGTAATGTTAATACATTATGCAAAACTAAATACCAAGTGGAGCTTAGCATGCAGCTTTAGCACTCGGTAATTAAACACCATACAGCAAAGGACTTAACTTTCTTCACTTCTAATATTGTGGTCTAGTCTGGGCCCCTGAGGTGCTAGGCTTGCAAATGTCTCTACACCAAACTCAGTGGTGAGATTTCTGCTTGCAGACATTTAATTTTCTTAGCATTTACCAGAACTGGTGGTTATTTATTTGGAAGTCTCAGACATGGGGAGTTATTTGATTTAGGGAGCAGTCCTTGTAATATGTGATTACCTCTGAATATCCCTTGGCTCCTTAGGAAATATCTTAATTAATACCATTTTCTTGATTAGCTGATTCCTAATTAAATTTAGTATACTGTATGCATTCATTTAATTTGATTTCGTAATAATTTTTTAGGCTATGTATCACATGTCAATTAAGTTTGAAAAATAGAAACTGATGCAACATATGTTAAAAAAAAAAAAAAAAGAAAGAGTTAAGCTCACTATGGGCTTCATCCCATGACAGGTTGAGGAATCTCTTTTGTAGCAGTAGAAGAAGAATGCTCTGAGCCCTTGCAGAATTACACCCGACCCATGTGTGGAGGGTGGTGGTGAGTAAAGTTGAAAACTGGGGAGGAAGAGAGGAAGATTTTGGGCAAAGAAATGATTTAATTATATTGGAATTAACTCTAGATCATTCAGCTGGACTGAAACAAAGTTAATTATAAAACATTTGTTTTGAAGAAGCTGAGCCAGAAAAAGCACAATGCTGCCAAATAATATTTAATAATTGTATTCAAAAATTAGAAAAGGAAACCTTTGGGACTCTCAATAGATCATTGAAACCAACTGCTCTTTTGACGAAGTATGCGTCTTTCTCAGATTAAATTACAAGGGCTGTCTCACGTTCTCATGAGATTCTGTAAATCCATATTACATTATCTTAGTAAAGGCAAAATAAAAAGAATTAATTGGTGATCACAGACTTTCTAAGAAAGGGCAGAGTAGGGTTTTAATGAGCAATTACTCGACTGTCTGCTCCACTGCTTTTCCCCAACCTGAGCCTCATGCTTTCTATGGCAGTGGGAGAAAGTACTTTTCTTGGACAATTTCATATTTCCTGGCCCTGCTCATGTCTTGTAAGTGATGACGTGTCTTAGAAAATAGAGCAACAGAAACAGAATGATGGTTGAGTGAGTTGGGAAAAACACAAAGAAACCTTTTCAAAAGAGAAAGGGATGTGTTTACCTTTTGCTTTGGCTTCAGCTATGTCTAGACACAGCTTTACATGCTTAATGGTAACTGCAAAGCCCTGGGGAGTGTCATCTCACTCATTAATGCCCAACATTAATGCCTCCTTGAGGCGTTTTCTCCAAGGAGGTATTAGGCAGTGCCACCAAAACTGCCAGAATCGAGTTTGGCAGTGCCTGGCAGGGGTGATTTTGGCTTCTTCAAAACAAAATTTTACACGCTGCTGATTTGTTCTGCCAAATGCCTCTATTCCTGGGACAGGATGTTCACACACAGTGCAGCTCGCCCTTGAAACTCCGTGGGTGTGTACTCACTGTTAACAAATTTTAGGCCATACTTCAGTGTTTATATTGATTTGATCACTAAAGCTTTCTGAGATGTTTTGCATGCTGAATTCAAATATAGTCACAAATGGGAAAAATGTTAATTGGATCGGACAGCTTTCTGTTAGATTTCAGGTGCCCCACAGCTGCGAGCCTTTTTTCTTTTCAACAGTGTTTTAGTCAAGAAGTGGAATTAATGCTAGATTTATCTTAACATTTCTGATTTTTCCGGCTTTGTTTGCCAGTTTGAGACTCCCACTGGGAAATAATTGAAATCCCTCCTGGGAGAGTTTCTGCAGCAAAACTATTTGCTTTTCAAGCTTCCTTTCTGTTGGGCCTCACTTAAAATTGACGGAGATGTGGCTGGATGTGTTGATCAATTTTTAAAAGGGCTCTGAGTGACAAAGAAAGACCAAATAGCTGCTTTGGAGTGATACCTGGTACAATGCTTTTAGTCAAAAGCAAGTATGGCTCTCTTAGATTTTTAGGTGTTGGATTTGTAAACTTTAATTTATCTTATTAATTTTTAATTACAGAAGATTTTTGTGTCTTGCATTTCATTAAAACATTTCCTGACAACACATGCTGTGGAGGGTATGCAGTGTGGAATGGTTTGGAGGATGGAAAGGTTAACCTGGCACTTCAGGATTTGGGCCTCTTACACTTGTCACAGGAACTGTCCTCACAGGGACTCTTCTACAAGCTGTTTCTCCTCTGTAGGGAGCTTTGCAGGGCCTACTCCAGATTTTGGTAAAAGAAAAGCCAGTGATGACTCTTCTGACTTTCTGAAGTTCAGATTAGGAACTCTCATTAAATTAGGAGGGATTCAGGAGCTTTTCATTGGTTCTGGATCTGTCTATCATGACAATTTATGATCTTAGAAGCCTTCATGACAATAACTGCTAAACAACTTGAAAAAGACTGGAAATAAAAATTCAGGTCTCAGGCCAAAAATTGCTGATTAACACCTTGTCTATGAGTACTTCAGTCAGTATTCAGGGTTCTATTCTTGTCCAACAGTCTATAACCCCATCCAGGAAAGGCTGCAGATTTTACCGGAAGCAAATGACAAACTATTTACCTTAATCCGTAATTATTTTTTTTTTTTTTGCCACAAATTAAATTTCATGAATCAGAAAAAAAAAATAACAGAAAAATAAAGCTGAGAACTTAAAAATAAAATGGGGAATCATAAGAAAATGCACAAGCCATATCTTTGCTTTCCAGAGGAGCAACACTGCTCCCCTAGAGGTGGAGGACCGGGGCTCCTGTTTGGCTTTCTGCCGTTGAACAGATAGGACAGAGATAACATTTCAAGGATATTTTAAAAAATTATAACTACTCAGACAGCCCAGCCATTCTTGCACATCTCAGACTATCCCAGCGCCTAGGAGCAGGCTCAGACACAAAGCAGATCCCAAACGACTTCCTCCAGGGAGCATGGGGCTTGGCTGCCTCCTGCTCCTGCTGCCTCACGCATGTCCCAGCCATGCTCCTCTTGGGTACTGCTGTACAATCACTACATATCCATCAGTACAAGTAAATCTATTACTGTGGCCATTATAACGGCAATAAAGTGGCTATAGAGAGAAAGTAACACCACATCACTGGGGTCTTGCCTTTGAACATGTTCTCAAAGATATAATTAAAACCACCAAATGCTTATTTCAAAGCCAAAGTTCGTAAGTGATGGGTCTGGCATCATGCCTATTGCAGGAAGGCTAATTACACCATAAATTAAACTTTTTTTTTTTTTTTAACCAAACATTATGACCTTTAATAAAATTGTTTTTACAACCAGCTGTCAATAAATCATCCAGGAAAGCTAGTGAGAAATGTTCTGTGAGCACTTCACTTCTGTGAATTTCATTAGCTGCAGTTTATTTGGTTTTGTGAGCTATGATGGTTTTTAAATCTCAAATTAAAAGCTCCGAACCATAAAAACTAATTCAAGAACATTAGCATCTCAGTCTCTGAAAATGAGCCTCTCTAATTGCAGAAATTAGTCAAGATTGTATAACGATCAGGAGGTCATTAAAAAAAAAAAAAAAGAATAGTGCGTAGGCAGTGTTTGGTTCAGCTACAGCAGTTCCAGAAGAGCTTTTTTGAGTATACCCTTAATGACAGAAAAATGTCTTTGGGTAGATTGATTTGAAAGCCTTTTAACCTAGTGGTTTGATTTCCTAGACACCAGTTTTCTGGATTTATTTATTCTCCTATACACATCAGGCCTTTTGAGTTTGGACATGTGCAAGAAGTTATGCTGCATATCATACTATTGTGTATGTAGGGATGAAGTATGAGGTAATGTCAATAGGCTTTATTTCAGGAACTCTTTTTGTTTTGCATTCTTAAGGCTCCTGTACTACCTCATGATAATTACAAATATTTGTAGGAAATATACTATAATGTTTGATTTGTGGCTTTAAGATGGACATTTTTTAAAACCAGGCATTTTTATTAGATTGGTACCAGTAAATGAAGCTGTTAGCTTTCTACTCCTCTGCCTCATAAGGCTCTTCTAAGTTGCAGAGTGGGTTTATTTTGTGTGTTAGAAACATCTAGAAAGCCTTCAGATATGAACCTAGTGAGACAAGATATCAATCCTTTTTTTCAGTTCATCTTCTTTTTTTTTTTTTTTTTTTGGAATTGCAGGTTTCCTTACATTTCTGTTTTCCTCTCCATAATTTTGGCATGATTATTTCTTACAGTCACTTTTCATCTGACTTTCCATAAACCATAGTGGGTTATGTATCATAAAAGTCAGGTACATCTTGCTGAGCAGTACATAGCTTCCATGGATCCTTGTTTATACAGTTGCTGAAATCTCCTACAACTGTCTCCACTCTACCCTGTGGTTTACATCCAGAAGATTCCCCAGGAGTTCATCTGTGAAGTGTGTCCACTCTCTCTCTCATATTTTGTTTCAGGGACCCTAAAATTGTAGAATCATAGAATCAACCATTTAGGTTAGAAAAGACCTTCAGAATCACTGAGTTCAACAATCAACCTAACTTACCATGTCCCATCACTAAACCATGTCCCTTAGTGCCACATCCACACATCTCTTAATACCTCCAGGGGGACTCCACCACTTCCCTGGGCAGCCTGTTCCAATGCTTGGCTACCCTCTCTGTGGAGAAATTCTTAATATCCAGTCTAAACCCCCATTGGTGCAACTAGAGACCATAAATGAATATTTAATCAAAAGGTGAAGGAGAAGATGAGACTTTCTAACACTTTTTACTAGCAAATTTTTAAAATTATCACTTTTCCTGTACTCTCCCTCTATTTTCCTTCCAGGCTTTTTTTTTTTTTTTTTTCCTGTCCCCACAAGCATTTGTGTATCATCTGGCCCAAAGGTCTTCCAACATTTCTTCACCAAAAATCATGTAAAAATGCTTTGAGTCTTTGCTCACAATTGCAGGTTTCCTGGGAAACCTTTTGGTGCCCATGGGATGATTTGAGACACCTGCACCCCTCCTTCCATGAGCTCTTCTGAGTCTCAGTCTGAGGCATTGGTTTCCATGCACATTTTTCCTTCGCTGGAACTCGCAAATTGTCCTATTCACTTATTTCCTGCCACACCAACCACAGTTGTGCACACAAACATGCACTGCCAAAAATAGACTTTCAAAACCAAACCCTGCAGTGTTGTCATTCACATTGTTCCCTGACTTCCACTCCCACATGTACCAATGTGTAAATGCAGACATACACGTGCACACACTTATCTTCAGCATAGTGATGGAAGTGTCCATTTTTATTACATGACTTGCTTGTACAACGTGGGTTCCTTTAGTCTGGTAGCGCATTATAGCTTTGCTACATCTGAAACAAACAAGATTTTGTTTACTTTTCTCATACGTGGTATTTAGTGAGACTGGTGTCATTGTTATTCTGATGATCTTTAAAGTTTTCAGGCTGAATTTCAATTAACACAGTTTTTTTTTTTTCCCTAGGTGTTTGCTTGTATGACTTGTAACTGTCACTTAAATGCTTTGGCAAAACAATTTGAAAAACAGGAGAAAAAAAAAAAAACAGAAAATCTAATATTGAAATGTTAACTCTGAAATTTACTGTGAGAAAAACAAATCAATTCTAAATTAATTCTAAGCAAGATGTTGGCTACTGATGAGGGCAAAAGAAATCAGAATGTATAAATATCAGTTACTTGAACTCCATGAAACGTACACACACACACGCGCCTGCATGCACACACGCACAATGTTAAGGTTGATCTGGACTTTTTCCTTCTGGCTTCATTAATCAACTAGCCAGTTAATCTGAAATATTTCACTTCAGCTTCACAGATCTGTTTTATGTATATACATTTTTCAGCTTTTATTTTGTTTGAGTTTTTTTTTAATATTACTTGGTTTGCCCTTCCATTATTCTTGAATGTTTAAGGTTGGAAAAAAAGTAAATTAAAGACCCCCATGGACTGATCTAACACAAGAAGGCAGATGTTTTTCCCTTTTCTTGGATCACACAGTGCATTCAGTTTAAAAACAGTAAGTCCAAGAAAATGCTTTAAACAAAATACCAGTCTCATATAATAGTAGGCATCTCTTTCTGCAACCATGTTTATCAAATGCAGAAGCCATAGGCACTTCAGATGCATAGCTCCTATTTAGTTCCTAATAAGTACCAATTCAAATTTGTATAACTTCATCCATATGGAATATACATCTTAGGTATTAGAATTGCCCTGGTGAGCAGTATATGGTTTTCACAACTTGTCTACCTAGCAGTCTATTAATCTATCTTTGGATTTATTTATGTATTTATTTATTTTAAATAATGAATGATTAACTTTTCCAAAGATACCAAAAAAAAAAAAAATACTTTTCAGAAAAGATTTTTTTTCCGTATTGATTTATCAGGTAATATTATAAAGTGAGTGCTCCCTGTGCATTCTTTCACCATGCAAGAAAATGGAAACTCTGGTAACTGAGAGGAGAGTGTCACTCCATACGACTCTTGCTCTGTGTTACAACCTGCCTGCTAGGATTTTCTATCAAATTCCTGTTTCCTTTTTCTTTTTCCCCTTAACTGCTTCAGCATTAGTGAGACTACTCTGTTTATTATAACTGCGTTTTTCTCCTTGTGTGGCATTGTCTTGCAGCAAAAGACTCAGTAAGCTCCTAGAAGAGACAGTATAAATATTAATTGTGTCAATAGAAGGCAACATCTATTATATACATAAAGCTTGAGGGAGATGAAATGCAAAGACTTGCCAGCTGCAATATTCATGTCCAAATTACCATCTGCAAGTCTGCAAGTTTGGATTTAAGGTTTTAGCTCAGGCCTAGTACCAGGAGAGGGAAAACCCAGAGCTTTTACTAAGTGATTCCTGACAGCTGCAGGCTCATCACTACTGTCCAATTATAAGATAATTTTCTGAATTTCTGAATCGATGCTCTTTTATTACATTTTTACCTGCACAGGATATAAAAGACGAATACTACTTTTGTGGACAAAGTTTTCAGTTGCTGAGTGTGTACCTGTTACTTTATACGTGCGCCATTATTTGCCTTCCAACCTAAAGTGAAAGTAAGAGTTTTGTAGACCGCTAAAGAGTTGCTGGACTGTGGGAGAGCTCAGGGAAAGCCAAGATACCAAACACCTGTTTTTCACTAAACTTGAGGATGTTGGGTAGGTCAAGAGGGGAGCTGTGGGTTAGCTCATTCCACTGTAAAGCAATGAAAGCCATAAAATATTATGAGCAAAAAGCCACCTGTTCCTGAATTAGTGCTTGCTGTCTACCTTTGTGGTTTAAATTGAAAGTTCAGTATCTAGGCAGCCTGTCTTCCTTTTGCTCTGACTTAGCCACAGTGTGTCAATTTGTACAGTGCCTTCACAATCTGTTTCATCTTAAAGCTCTTTGTAAAACATAAAAGCAGGTGCACACATGCATCCCTTCCTCTCCCAAGCACAGCACGCTATCAGTAATGCTATTTTTCTGTAAACAAAGCATAAAAATCAGGCAAGTGTCAGAAAATAAATTCAATACCTAAGTAGTAGGGAAGATTTTCAGAAAGATAGATCCATCACAATGGATGGCTGAGACAGCTCTCCTTGATTTGCTTCAGATGTTGTTTTCTACAAATGTTTTCCAAGTAGCGGCTCTCCTCTGGCAGCCTCAGAGTCTTTGTTGGATAGAAAAGCTGATGGTCTTGGTCTGTACTGCTGGGTGTCAGTATGGAAAACCATGAGTGTTTGCATAATTTGGAACTTTGGGTTTGGGCATGAAAGGTTTTTAGCGTTTTTTGTTGTTGTTCTTGTTTTTTTTNCGTTTTTTTTTTTTTTTTTTTTTTTTTTTTTTTTTTTTTTTTTCCTTGGCAACATATTAGTTTGTTCAGATTCAAAACATAAATGTGGAAGAAAAGGAGCTGATCTTACAGAAGAGCCATACCCTTGATGAGAGGTGCTCTGTAGTCCAAAGGGGCAGGACCTCATGATCCCGTTACTACATTGGCCAAAAGACAACTTGATGAAGGCATGAAGAGCAGCCGGAGAGGGGGTTATCATGACTGGTAATTCCAGAGATGCCTATGGAGGAGAGGGAAGTCTAAATAGATTTACTCTGTCTTGTTCTAAAGATAATGTCAGTGTAGTTGACTCTCAGGGACTCAAGGACTACTAATGCTATACATGTCTTTTTTTTGATCTGTTTTACTGTATATCCTCAGACTCTTCTTCCGAAAATGCTTGCTGGTATCCATCTCAATGATTGTAGAATCACAGAATATCCCTAGTTGGAAGGTGCCCATGAGGCTGATTGAGTCCAACTCTTGGTTCCACACAGGACCACCCCAAAATCAAACCCTATGTCTGAGAGCATTGTCCAAATGCTTCTTGAACTCCAGCAGGCTCGGTGCTGTGACCACTGCCCTGGGGAGCCTGTTCCAGTGCCTGACCACCCTCTCGGTGAAGAACCTTTTCCTAATATCCAACCAGGATCTCCCCTATTGCAGATTCATGCCATTCTCTTGGGTCCTGTTGCTGCTCACCAGAGACTTGATCAACACCTGCCCCTCCACTCCCCTCGTGAGGAAGCCGTAGGCTGCCATGAGATCATCCCTCAGTCTTCTCTCTAAGCTGAACAAACCAAGTGACTTCAGCCGCTTCTCACATGTCTGGCCCTCCCAATCCTTCACCATCTTCATAGCCCTCCTTTGGACACTCTGTAATAGATTTATGACCTTCTTATGTTGTGGGGCCCAGAACTTCACACGGTAGTCAAGGTGAAGCCGCACCAGTTCAGAGCAGAGCAGGACAGTCACTTCCCTCGACCAGCTAGCAGTGCTGTGCTTGATGCATGCCAGGGTACAGTTGGCCCTTTTGGCTGCCAGGGCACACTGCTGGCTCATATTCAACTTGCCAGCAACCAGAACCCCCAGGTCCCTTTCTGTGGGGCTGTTCTCTAGCCTCTCATCCCCCAGTCTGTGCATATACCCAGGATTGCCCCTGCCCAGGTGCAGAATCCAACACTTACTCGAAATTGCTTGAAATTTTTAAATTTCATATGGTTGGTGATTGCCAAGCCCTCTAGTCTGTCACGATCTCTCTGCAAGGCCTCCCTGCCCTCGAGGTATTCAACAGCTTCTCCTAATTTAGCATCATCTGCAAACTTAGTATGCATTTGAGCCCTGTGTCCAGATAATTTACAAAAACATTGAAGAGAACTGGCCCCAAAATGGAGCGTTCAGAGACCTCACTAGTGACTGGTCACCAGTCTGATGTAACCCCATTTACTATTACCCTTTGAGCCTGACCTGACAGCCAATTGTTCACTCATCGTACTATGTATTTGTCTAGCTGTATGCCGGACATTTTGTCCAGAAGGATACTGTGAGAAACAGTACCAAAAGCTTTGCTGAAATCCAAGAAGATTACATCTACTTGCTTCCCTTGGTCAGCTAGGTGGGTAACCTTGTTATAAAAGGAAATTAAGTTAATTAAACAGGACTTTCCCCTCATGAACCCATGTTGGCTCTGACTGTGTTGTCTTTCAGATGTTTTTCAGTAACTCCCACAATAATCTTCTCCATAATTTTACAAGGTACTGAAGTGAGACTGACAGGCCTGTAATTACCAGGGTCTTCTTTCTTACCCGTCTTGAAATGATGTCTCTGCCTATTTTTTTTTTTCTTTTTGGTGTTGTTTGCTTGCTTGTTTTGTTTTGTTTTTGTGGCCTAAACTATCCAATCTATTCTACTTGCTCGGCTATCATCCAGTTTTGTAGACTTTGAAGCATAAGGCTGGTGTGGCCATGTTAGACTGTCAGGAACAAATCTGTTTGTTTTCTTAGGTCCTCGGCTAGTCCTGTGATATCTAAGTGAGAACTATACTCACCTTTCCATTCCCAAATAGTCAGTGAAGAGACAGAGGCCTTGGCACAGTGATTCAGATCTCACATGGGCTGAGGTGCACCATTTCTGTATATGCTTCTCTCCATAGGTAGCTTGTCCAGTCTGTGTGGTTGTGGGAGGGTTGGGAATCTTTGCTTTTCAGCTCCACAATAAAGATTGTGCTAACTATACGACGTTCTCATCAGTTATCTTCTGGTGGACTTTTCTTATCAGAAAACATGAAAGAGGAGCTTTATCTTTAGTACAAAAAAAAAGTTTTTGCAATATGATATATTGGGTTTTAGGAATAGCCATATGCAGTTCAGGCTTGCGGTACGTCATCATTTCTGTTAACATACATTTGCCAAGTGGTATAAAATGCCCAGGAGAACTGTAGCTTGGCTGTGCTTCAATGGTTAGGTATTTTCACATTTTTCTGTTTTTTATTTTTTTATTCTCCAAAGCAAAATATTACTTCAGAGAATGCTCTAAGTTTTAGTCTAGCTTTGATTCCTCTTATTTTGTTAGTTCTGGTTTACTTAAACTCCAGGATCAAGTAAGACAATAATCAGGTTAGCTTTGCAAGCAAAGGAAGCAAATAGTTAGAAAGGTTAGAAAAATTGAAAGAACTTGTCTCAGTCTCTGTAAGAACTACACACAGATATTAACTGATTGATTTTAATGCCCGTATTTCAAAGTTGGCTTATATGACTTTTATTAGAAAAACCTTAGAAAAACCTTAAAAATACAAAAAAATCACAAAAAGATTAATGAAGTGGCTATTTGATTTAGTATTTGTACAGGCTGCTATTTACCAAAAGTGAAACCTCATATTCTTCTCTCCATACTCCAAATCCACTTCCTCAGTTTCTGAGCTTGGGCTGTCAACCATTTCCAAAGCTCTGTGGTAGCACCATTAATAATTCTTTTGATATTCTTTTCTCTAATAAACATAAATCATCATGAACTCATTTGGTATTAGTGTGGATGTCATAAGTATTTCTAGGGTATTCCATCACTTAATAGAAACAGTTATATAGATCTGACTAACACTAAAACAACAACACTGCTGTGGATGAAAACTTGAAGGAATCCCATCCTGTGTTAGGAATATGAGCGCTGCCATCTACATTGATGTGAAATTGGGCTGGAGTGTGGCGAGTGGGACCATGAGGGAGATGAAAGGCTGGCTCCTCTGAGCTTGGAGAGGGCTCCCAGTAGCATCCTGGGGGCATGCCAGGGCTCCAGGCATTGTGCCCAGGGTGGAAGCCCTCCCGCCTACAAAAGCAAGGCCAGTATAGCTGGTCCCGTGCATTTGCTTGTCTTGGCACAAAGCATAGGGTAGTTGTGACCCACCTGCTATACCGGGCAGGTGAGTTGAGTCGAGAGGGTGAATTGTGGCTCTGATGCCACTGGGATGCTGGGTGGCATTACCTTCAGTCTCTGCACTGCATGCCATCGCCCACTGCCGAAATGCCTGGTGAGGCGTAGGACGTGGCAGCGGCTCTGCAGGGCAGCCTCATCCATGGACCATGAATGTGCCATCCCACTGAACTGACTGCTATAAGGGATTCAGAAATAAAGGCTGTGAGACAAAGTAAATCTTCGCCCTATGGGGACAGAGAATTATGCTTCATATTTGATATTCAGAGGACGGTTTTGCACTCACTTTACTTCTTTTATGCTTCAGAGAGGACAAACTGGAAAAAAAAAAAAGTTAAATTTTGATAGAGGGAAACCTGTTGAGCAAAACCTAACCCCTTTCCATCATTTTTTTCCTTAGGGAAAATGTATCCACCTCTGTACAACTTGGTGTTATTCAGAAGTGGCTTTTGCTCTGAGCGGGCCTGGAAGCAGAATGAAGAGTGAGCAGGTCCCCTTGGAGGGTTTTTCAACCAAGGTAAATTGTTGTTGCTCCATGGCACTCCAAGGATAGTTTCCACAAGATGACGATCTGCCCGCTTTGGATTTGAAGCAGGCCACTTCATTAATCTCAGCTGGAAACCTGCTTAAATTTGCTAGTGCAAAGTGAGGAGCACGGTGCCTGGGTGGCGGTGGAGGCCCTGCCCTTCCTGCCCGGCCTGCTGAGGTGACGTGGGGACAGTCCAGGCCATAAAGAAAAGGGGGGGAAAAAGTAGAACGGCTGATTTAAGGTGGCAAAATAGAAACCCTGCTCTTTAAAGTTACTGAACCAACACATTTCTCCATACCCACATCAAAAATAAAGCCTGTATTGCAGTTGATGGGGGGCAGTTTCAGCTTTACTATTGATTCATACAATGAAACTTTGCATAAGCTTTTTCCTTTACATTTTGTTTTTGCTTTTTGGAGGACCAGATATTTACATTTACACTGGGGTAGCAGGAAGGCAGGTGGCTTTATAAACTTCACATTACTTGTCACTTTTTTATGAAGTGGGCTATTATTTTGGCAGTAATTGTAAATGATCTTTGCACTGCAAAGATATAAGATGTCAAATTCTAGACATCTAGTCAAATTAAAGGAATATGGCAGCTCTTTAATGAGTCCAAATATTGGTCTGCATGATTGTTTTATTTATGTGATTGAGGTCAATTACATCCTATTAGAACACAAACAATAACAATCATTGAAATTTTTCTGTTAGCCTTTAACTGTGGTTAAATGTTTTTTTCCCAGACAGCTTCTTCTAATATTTTTAATTTGCAATATTTTTGCTGGTGCCAATTGTTCTGCTAAAGTTTTGCAATGGGTATAAACCACAGTGGTTTGTTCATTACACTAGATGCTTACAGATTTCTTTTTCTCTGTAGCTGTGCTGTATGATTTTATGTGAAATTGATTCTGTACAACTGTAACTAATAGTATTTTCCTGGAAACAATCAGAACATCTTGTACCAATGTTTACAATAAATATGTAAGAAGAAACTGATATCTATCTAACAGTTTCCAGGAAGATGTGAATTAATGCAATGTCAGACTCTGAATGTCTTCCAAAGGGAAAGTTTGGGTTTTATTTTATTTGTATGGAAAGTTGTCATGTTATTTGAATTCCCTTGACATTTTTTCATACTTCAGACTCTTTTTACATTGTCCATCCATCGGACATGCTGATCTTACATGCTGCCTGGGAAATGTTAATTAAACAATCCCGAGTTTAACCCCTCCTTCAAATACTTTGTAAAAATACAGCTGTTAATAACGTTTATTTGGCTTCAGTTTAGATATGAAAAAATCCATTTCAGGAGGTTACTGAAAAAAGGTTTAGACTTAATATGTGTTCCCCACATATTAAGAGCAATGGCATGTGCTGTAAAGAATAAAAACCACAACACACAGACATCAGTCCTCATGGGCTAATGGAAATCTAGACCTGATTAAAAACCCATTTCATGACTTTTTTATTGCAAGGGTGGGTTTGATAGCTGTCAGTGTACAGGAAAATAGCACATCTGGAATCTTACTGTGTACTTGTGCTGGCTGGTATAACTCAACCTGTGTGTCAGATATGTTTTTTTTAATAGCCAAGATTTATTTGGTTTCTATTAATTTTTTAAAAGTCTTTGGTAACTATGCTTATTAAGTACTAAATTTTTACCCTCCACAAATTAAAAGCTATATTTTAGTAGTGAGCAGTTTCCTTTTAAGAAAAGTAAGAAAGCCAGAAATATGCATTAGTAATGTGGAGAGCTAAGTTATTTGATTACAAACGTACCCCAGTGAGTTCTCAGGGATGAATATTTTGCAATTTGTTTAATGAAAGTTGCATTTTTCTTGTGACGTTTATATCTAGTTATGGGAAGTCTAAAACGAGATATTAAACAAGTAGCAGACTCTTTGACTCACAATAATACCAAGAGTTTATTTTCCCATTAGGACAGTGTATATGTTTAGGAAATTGTAAATATAGTTTAAAAACACTCAGATTTGCTTGTAAAATATGAAACTTCAATAAAGAAGAGGTTGTTTCCTAAGCAATGTCTTGGAGAAAAATGAACAGTCAGCTACAGATCGAGAACTCCAGTGGTGCTTTTGGTATCAGATCTAACCAAAATTTTAATTAAATATACATATTTTGTACTCATCCTTAAGTTAAAAGCAAGAACAGAACAATTAAAAGTCATTTGACAGTCCCCACATCCTTAGATTTATTGTCTAGTTAAATTTTTAATACTTAAAAATTTTTTTTTGATAGTTTCAGAACTTTTCTATTTTAATGACTCTGGAGATATGTACAGCTAAAGTATCTAATGTATTTTCATATATTCAAATCATGGTCTAAAGTCAACAATGACCTGCATGTTGCCTGTCTTGGATGGTCCTAAAAATCCCCAAAGATTGAGCTATGCATGTAAGCTAGTAGTGTTTTGGTTGGTTTACTCCACGGTGTCATTTAAGCCCTGTCCTACTTGGCAAAACCACAACGTTTTACAGTTCTTGCAGGTTAGAGTTACCAGCTGAAGTTGTAAGTCTTCAATGGGAAAATAGCCAGAAGGGGATAAATTCTAATCACATTCTATTATCTTCAAGATAGCAGTGTTTTTGAAGCAAATTACTTACTGTTTATTCAATTTATATACAGTATAGATGGACACACATTTAAGTGTAATTCCAGTGTTAAAATGACTAGCTATAAAAGTCATAACAAAAGACCTCAGAATGTCACTACAAAGTACCCCAAAAAATCAGCCAATTCATTTGGCTAACATAAAGAGAAAGAAAAGTATACTTTTGGGGGGGTGAAGTCACCTACAGAAACAATCATCTGTCAAGTAGTCATAATCTTGACATAGCAGAATGTCCACCAATTTTAATTGGACTAAAACCAAGTGAAATACTTGCAAGTGAGATATTTGGGAATTTTGTGCAGTACCATATTATTTGTCTCAAAATACGCCAGTGTTTTTAATTTCTTAAAGGCTTTAGAGCAGAGTGCAGTAGTGACTCCTCAGATAATTATTTATATTTTACAAAATGTGCCATGTGCATTTCCTAGTATCTTGGGAAGAATTATGCATGAGGATTAAACTGTACTTGTCAAAATAAATGAGCAACACTGATTTGTACTGGACTCTAACCTGGGCTCTTTCACTGGTTTCCTACCTTCTTTTCCTGATTTGTCTTAAGAGGTCTAAAGCTAGAAACAGAAAATGTTGATAAGCAAAGGATGCTTTACCAGACAAGACCCCCCACATGCCCACTCTTTAATCAAACTGAACAAGGTGTAATGTTAGTGACAGACTCGTGGACTTACTTAGGAATTTTGGGGAGGTGACATTTTTTTCTCCCTCTTGTGCAGTACAGAACTTCTCTACTGATTTTTGGCAAGTAACACAACTTTGTAGTAAAATTTTGCACTGTTTAGTTACAAAGGGTCGACCCAGAGTCAGTGCTCCATTTTTAACCTCAAAATAAGCCAAAACTAAAATAGGCTGTAGACTGTAGGAGGCGAGCTCCACAGTATACTCTTGAAGCAGGGGCCCATGTTAGTGAACCAACGACTGTGGTTTTGAGAGGTGTTCCCTGCCAAAACCCTGCTGGTGTGTTAGTCTGTTGTGCTTCATAGCCATAAGGCTGGTTGCATTGGGCTGTTGTCCTTCATAGCTTCTCTGGGCCAGAGCAGCTACTTCGAAATGAGCCAGTTCTGCTTCACAGACCACAGCAAGTAGCTGTCATCGAGGCAGTCCTGCTAAGCTTATCTCGTGCAGGTCTGCAATACCTGGGCTGGGAGAGCAGATGCTGGTGCCAGACGGGTGACCTGAGCTTGGTAATCTAGCAGGAAATACGAGGTCACCCTGCTCTTGTACAGTGCCAAGCTCCCAAGTGCCATGCACAGAGCCCCTGTGCTCAGCAGGCGGTTTTGGTAGAAACCTTATGCCGGGTGTGACCTTTACCACCGGTGAATGTCACTGCTGGTCACTAATAAATCAGGACTGTGTTGACTTTACTCATGTTATAGTTCTGTGGTGAATGAGGTCAATTCATTTGCCATTGCTTTGGGATGCTTGCAGAGATCATGTTTTCTTCTATATCCAGATAGTGTATATTTGGCAGTGTTTACATGAGCAGACAAGTACAATTAAAGGCATGAAAATATTCCCATAGGATTGCAGCTTTTGTGTAGATTCATGGAATTTGAGGAGAGGACAGAGCCTAACAATGACCTCTTAGCCATTTTCTCCAGCCATTTTCACATCAAACTTACAGGATTGAATTCAACCAAAGCTTTTTTTTTTTTAGAAGTACATTTGGTTTTGCTATTAAGTCTTCAAGTGACAAGGAATATATTATGTCCTCAAGTAGACTATTTTAGCGCTAATTTACCTCCCTAGTAAAAATGCACATTATTTTTAGTCTGATTTTGTCTGCTCTAGCTTGGACTTTTTCATATCCCTGTCTACAGGCTTAAAGTAGGTTGGATGATTTATAAGATGAGAAATATTTTTGGCATGGATGAGCTTATAAACTACGATCAAGTCAAGCATTTAAATTATCTTGGATAAGTTTGAATCTCTTTAGTCTTTTAGGAAAAGACAGGTTTTCCAACTGCAGAGCCATCCTTCTAACCCTTTTCTGAACTGTTCCCGGTTTCTGAACACTCGTTTTAAGAACATGTCTGCTAGAGAGATCACGCTCAAAGGTACAGCAATCCTTGTCCCATGCTCTTTTCGTGCTCATTGTAATTTACCCTGCGATGCTAAGATGCTTCAGAGTACAAAATAATTTTCCTTTAAAAAATTGGAATCTTTATGAGCCATACAGAGCTCTCTTTCAGGACAGTAATTCTCATCATTACAATTGTCACATCATATTTACTGCTGTCACTGTTTTCTGTTAAAATGATGAAGCAAAGCAATGCCTGCAATTGTTAACATCATCCTTGGTACAAAATGTCTCATGTTTCCTAGCAGACCCTAAAATAGAGAGAAGTAAACTGAGGAGAAAAGAAGCTTTAGCAACCCTGAAAAGCAAGAGCAGAAAGTTGCTGCCTAGTGACAGTAATATGAGAGAGGATATGAGGATGACAAACGGGAGTCTGTGAGGGGGACGTCGCAGGACACAGCCACAGAAAGCTCTTGGGTGGGGAAGGGCTTTTCCTGTGTCCTAGCATGGAAAGTTTGGGTGCAAGGGCCAGAACTGCAGGACTTGCTTGGCAAAATGCAGTTGAAAGAAAGAACACATTCAGCCCCTTCCCGACTGTAGCAGGGGTTCTGCTTCTGAAAATGGCATGAGAAGTCCCACTACATCCATGTCTGTGGTCCTGGTAGCTCTGCCACAAGCTAGCAGACATAAGGCATTGACCTGTTGATGTCAGCTTAAATCATGCTTGAAAGATTTTTTTTATTATTATTATTATTTTGGCATTCACAGTAGCTCCTACTGTTCTACACCTTTCTTAAAATTTATATTCTGTAGAAACTTCTTCACATTCATTCTTCATGGAGAAAGGTTTTTTTGTCTGCTTGCAGGAAGTGAGGTTTCAAGCCTTGGACCTTAGAAAACAGGGAATAGGAGCCAGTGCAACATGCCTAAGGGGTTTTAACCCAACCTGAATGGCAGGTCTCTGTGGGTAAAGGATAACCCTTCATGACTGGACTGTGTCTGGCAAGGGGGTCTAGTGACACTGCTGAACGAGAGAGTAAAAGTAAAGTCTTTTGCTCTTGTCAGGTTTCAAAATACTGAATGTAACTCAAGTTAAAGATAATTTTTATAATTCAATATTTTGTCCTCTGTGGTTGCTAGTCCTGCTTACTTCTTTCTTTAACTTGTTTTCCCTTTGCTGGCTTCATTGCTTCCTCAAATTCCACTCACCGTTGGCTTTCCCACTCAGCTGGATGTTTGGATGTAAATGCCAGTAGAAGAGAATTAGTGAATTCAAAATGGTTCTTCTAAGACTTTGTTGCTGCTAATGTGAATCATCTATAATATATCAAAAATGCAGAGACGCCCCATCCAAGCTAAAGCCGATTTAACTAATGTACTGGTGGGAATGTTCTGTGCTTGTAAGCAAATTCACAGGCTTCCTGCCAGAAGGGGGTAATTATACAAAGGCCTCTAATACACTCTTTGTTTCATTGAGTAGAGGTTTGAAAGCTGAAGCAAATGATAGACTTTCTTCCAGAAATACAGCTTTGTGACATTCAAAGCTGGAAAACATCAACCCTAGTTTATAAATGGGGAACCGAAGTGTGGAGATGATTATATGATTTGCCAAAGATTTCAGAGACAGTGTGGAAGAGAACTTAAGTGTGACAACCCTTCCAAGGAGAAATGATACCTCTAATGTATGCAGAGTTGGCTTAGCTCCTCATTGTCTAGCAGAGTCCTACACTTCTGCACTTACTGGCTGTGAAAAAACACCTAATCAAAATGGTAGCCTTTTTTTTGTATTCACTTTTCATAGCTGTAAATGAAAACACCAGGTGGAAAACAAAATTTAGCTGACTCTGGCTGTTTTAATAGCTATATCAATATCAAGCATTATTTTTCTTTATTCCATTCATATTCTAGAAAGGCATAGATCTACTACTTTCCTTAACAGAACGGGTCACTGAAATATTTCAAATAATGGTGCTTTTCTAACCAATCTAAGAGAATTAACTTCACTAGAATGCTTCCTGGCTTGTGTTACCACAAAAATTGTAAAAACAGTTTTACAAGCTGTTGTGCTTTAGTGCAAAGCAAACATATTAAAAATATTTAATAAGCATTGCTTCTTGCATCTTCTTGTTAATTTATGTAATTTAGTCCTATAAAAGAATCAAGAATTGTTTGTTTGGAGCGGCTTAAGATGTTTATTAGTAGTTGTTGGTCATGCTGTACTTGTAACGTGAGCCTGGACAGGAACTCACAGTTGTAACTGTTCTATGATAGCAAGAGAAGTTAACTTTTCATTTGCTAAAAAATGTAGGAAATAAAGCATTTGTGACACAGTAGAATGCAGCGCATTTAGTCTACCTGATCATAAACTGGAATTTGACATTTTGGTGCTGTGCATCCTCAGATGTGAGCCTAAGGGACCTTGCATCTCCATGGTGTCTTTCAAAGCCAGCGTGGAAGCCCCCGCATGAGCTATGGCGAGGTGCCCCTGCTCCTGCAGAAGAGGCAGGGACACATGTTGGGAACCGCTGCGTCACACCAGAGGGTTCAAAGGCCCTCTTAGAAAAACAACCCAGAACTGTAACGGGATGACACAGACGACCTCAGAGATCATCTCCCTTCTCGTTTCCAGGGCTGGATGGTTCAGGGCAGGGCTGGTTCCAATTACAGCTCAAGCACAGCTGCCAAATTCCAATGGCACCCACATCTTAGGCAGGGCTTTACCGCCTCTCTTCCTGTATCACCGGACTGATACGCAGTATATGCAACTGATTTGGCAGATATATAGATTCAAGAATAACTTGGCATCATCTGTACATATTATTGGCAATTTTTCAAACCTTTCCATTCACGTGGACCTCAAAGCCAGTCTCGCTTCATTTGTAAATGCAGTTACTTGCCTGAGTCATGCATGATGCCTTGTAATAAAGTTATTTCTCCAATAAGTTTAGACCTGTTGGACAACTTTGTGCTGGAACTAATCATGCTTCCTGACATCCACTGCGGAGTGACTCATAATTTGCATATGCTTGCTTTGTCTCATAATTCCCAATTGTCAATTGAACTGATTCTATGTAGTCACATTGCATAGTAATGTGGCTTTTTACAAGCCCTGCATATTGTGCTTTTTATTATCTAGTTTCCTTGTGTAAATATCTTTGCTTGTGCTATTCTTAAATATCTTGGATACAAATGAAATCTAAAGGCTTAATAAGTAAGGCTTTATGAATAATGCTCAAAGTTTTCTACTGTGTGTGTTTAAAAATACACTAAAAGAAAAACTGTATTTTATATTTTGAATTTCTGCTTTAGTGGAGGAGAAAAATGATGAAATAGGAGAGAAATAAAATGCTTAGTGGTCACAGAAATGTTAAGATGAGGTATGAAAGAGACTGGGGCAGCGTTTTCTTTTCTCTTAGCCACTCTGCATAAGGCTTACAATGAGGTGTACACGCTGCAGTGATTTACTTTTAGTATATTAGTGAAAAAATGTAAATTTTAGGCTGGCTTTCTGCATGGTGCCAGATTCACTGTTGTTCTCTCTTTTTCTTTACTGTCCTCAGCATCACTGATGGCAGCCGTATTGGTTTTGATCATTCTGGTTTCTTCCACCTATAAAAGACAAGACTGGGCCCAGTTCAGGCTGGAATATCAGATGGAAGCAGGACTTATGAAACTAAGTTTAATGATGGCAAAATAGTATCTTGTAGCCTAGGAAAAAAATGCTGCCCCTACAGTGAGGTTAAATAGGTCTGCAGGTGATATTACTGGAGCAATAACACAGCCTCTAATTCACTGAGTGCAGCTTGTGATAGGACCACAATGTGCCAGCTGGATAGGATCCTGCTAGAAATGGCTATAAACCTTTTTATTAAACATGATTCAGCTTGTCTTTACTTTCTTCTCTCCTCTGCTAGTTCTCTGAATTGCAATTTCTATCTTCTTTTTCATATGGTAGGAAAAATAACCCAGATGAAAGCTTTCATTCTTTGTCTTATGAACCTCTTTCCTCAGACCCCCTAATGGGAAATTGTTCCTGGAAAGTTTGGACAGTTCCTCTATTTTCCTTAATGCTTGCAAACACTAAACCACTGCTTCAGAACAGATATTTGTACTGCCATACACTGCTCGGTGATTTTTTTTCCTTATGACTTTTGCCTGTCTCTTTCCCCGTTCTTCAAGGCTAGGGCACAGCCTGTGGAAATATGTCACATTTCTGTGGTGCAGAAGAGTGGGAGGCAGCAAATCTGGATCTTATTACCAGTTTGGCCATAATCTTCCTGCGCGAACATGGGCAAGCTATTTATTTCTGCACTGATAATACAGTGACGTTAATCACTCGCTTCATGGGGCAAGGGTGGCCAATCTGTAACATTCTCAGAGTGATTAAGCAGCTCAGATGGGACTCCCAAAGCAGGTCTATGTTGTGTATTTGGAGACTTCTGGGCAACCTGAAGTCCCTCTGTGGGCCAGAGCAAGTGGACTACAACTGCTGATGCTGTATCACCCGGATGCCCTGGGATTTGGTGGCAAGGAAGCCTAGACCAGCACTTCAGCAGGTCCTTGGGGAATTCATCCCCTCGTTCCACCCTGCTGAAATGTTGATATGAAACATGTAGGTTGGCAAGGCTGGCTATCCCTGTTGTGTGAAAATAAATGGAAATGAAAATATGCTGAGCTGTCATGAGAGGAATATCAGAATCACAGCAAAGAGGGCTGGGAGAGAGCAGGTGGTCCACTCCATGCCAGATGCAGGTTTATTCCTGCATGTTTGTCTAAGCCATGCTTTAAAAAGTCCCAGTGATGGACCAAACTGGCACCGAAGTGCAAATATTAGGGTTGTTTCATATTATAATGTACCTTTCAGCCATCTTCTGGTTCCCCAAAATAAACAAACTGCAAGGGTTAAGGAGTGCATTCCGCCTCACACGTGTCAAAAATCTCTGGCTTGCTCTGTTTGCTCAGTTCCCCTGGTCCTATAAATTGCACAAACTGTGTTCATCTTGGACACATACTGCCTAATTTTCCCACTTATTGCATAGCTTGGCAATGTTAGAAGAGACATATTCCCCCCCTTCCTTCTTTTTGTCTTCCTGTTAAGCATTTTATTTAACTGGGACTGTAAAATGCAAGCATTAATTGCAATGCTTCATGTTTTCTTTGATAGCAAGCACCACTTATACCACAGCATAAAGATAGTTGAAAAGAGGTGCTAACCAACTCCTTTGAGTACAATCCATCTTTGTGGAGTGTGTAATAAAATGTCCCACACTTGGGACTGACAGGGTTTAAGAACAGATCTGGCAAAACTTTGCATTCTTCCCCTTGAAATGGGACCGAGAGCACGAGCAACATCCATGCTCCCAGAGAGCAGCCGAGCCTTGGGCTTGGACTCATGTTCCATGCAAACATGATGACAGCCTTGGAAAAAGGAATAGGAGGGACAGCCTTCTCTTGATAACCAGGCTATTCCTCCGTTGCTTCTATTTTCAATCCCCATCCAGCAAAGGGTCCTGCATGGACTTGGTGCGCTTCAGTAGTTCCACTGAGGCAGGTGTAATTTCAGGGTGTTGCCCAATTAATCTTTAAAATCATGTTGGGTTAATAAACGCTTGCTGAGAATCTTTAATTCCTTAAATTCTCCATGCTACTTGCTAACTATGTGGCAAAGAAAATTGCATAAACATTGATTTCTTTCAAAGGCAGCCTTACCCATTTTGTGGCACTAGTGAATTCTAATCTGTCCCACCTGGAGATGTCTCTTTTAATGCTAAACTACACTGAAGATTGAAGTTTTTTGAAGTGTATAAACAAGTTCAAAGGTCTTAAAATTGCATTAGTTGGTAGGGTGTAACTGGTTTACCAGATTTATCAAAACAATACTTAACTTCTATACAAACATAACATGCGATTAAATACATTCATCTTGTTCTTCAGAGTAGAATTGAATCAGCTTCCAGAATTTAGCTGTGCTTGATATCTGCACGTAACACAAGATGGTCTGGAGAAAGCTTGCCAGGCTTTTTTGTTTTCTCTTCCTCAATGCAGCAGGAACTGCAAACTAGATGGAGCAATATAATATGAATATGGAGCTGAGTGATGTGAGTTTCAAGGAAAAATCACAGTAATGAGGGTGTTTTGCTTCTGCTGAAAATTGCCTTACCTCCTCACGCAAGACTTCTGCAACTGGCTTTGTAGGTTTTCATAGTCAGAAAGAAACATGATATTGTCCGTGGCCTTCATGGACAAGAGAGCGGGTATGACATGCTCGCATTCTATCGATTTTCCAGATCCCAGAATGCTAATATTTTTCATATGCAATCGCACTGGTGTTTACATTATTTGGGGATTTGAAGTCTGTTTTGATGCTTTATGAAGTCTGACATTGCTTGAGTAAACAAATTCTTAATAATTGATTAAAAAGCAGAGTTGTACCACTTAATCTGTCTGTGCAGAGAGAGGCATTTTTCCTCTGGGACAGGAATAACCCAGCATTTAGTTAATCAAGTTTTAAAAGCTGTGAATTTAAGCTCTTTGGGATATATACATTACCAATTGCAGGAAGTTGGGAAATAAAAGGAACTTTTCAAATAAAAAGATGTCAATTTAATAGCAAAGGAGCTGGAAACAGATGTTTCACGCAAAGCATAAGAGTTGTGTCATTCCTTTAGGTTTTCAAAGTCACTTCTTGTCAGATGCATTGGTTAAGAGAGAAAATTAATGAGCTGTGTTAAGTTTTATTACACAATCTTCTGATGTGGGAAAGCTTCCCTCCAGGAACAGCTCTGTGCATGGCTTAACTGATTTAGGCATGCCTGCTGCAGTATTCTCCAGAATGTGTTGGAGATCAAAGTACAGGGAGTTATTCAGGTTTTATGGCAAGGTAATTAAAAAAATATGGGGATTATTACATATAAATCATACTTGCATAAATTTGCTGGCAAAATAAAATCAAATAAACACGTTTAAAAAATGAGATCAGGAAAACATTCAGCCACATTTTTTACTGTTACAGATGCAAAGCTGTACTCTGAAGCCTACACAGATGACCTCTTTCTTCCACTGCAGAGAATTTGGCCCAGTTCCATTTTAGTGGTGTTTTCATTTACTTAAAAAAAAAAAAAAAAAGTCATACTGAGCTCTCTCATGTTGTGACAATGTGAAGACGGGGAGATGGGGACTTTGCACAGTGTACAACAGACAGGGAGCGTTGTGGCAGGACTTCCTTTGGTTTCTAAGGTGATTTTACGTAAGAGTTTATTCTCATAGAAGTAGGTTTGTGTGCCTGAGCATTTATCTTGTCGATGCAAAGGTAAATAAAATACAAAACAAGACACGAGAGCAGACACTGTTCTCCCTGTATTGTTCCAGTGCAGATTGTAAGCAAAGAACAGGTTTGGACCAACAGCTTCTGGAAAAGAGGGTAAAAAATCCCTAGAAAACTGCAAGACTTTCTGTTCTCAGGTACACAGGACTTGTGAGGGGAATGCAGACGAGCTCAGGGAAGGATTGTAGATCGTCCTTTCTGGCCACATAAGGGAGAAATGGATGCATGCTCTATGCTCCAAATAAGGGCTCAGAAATCCCAGACTAGAAAGAGGGAGAGATGATCCAGTTGTAAATGTTGAAGTCCTGATCGTGAAATGCAGAAAGCGTGTCTCTCTGGGTGGGAGAGAAATGAAGAGTATTGTGAAACTTCTGTTTAATTAGAAGAGAGCTTCCACATTTCTGTCACATAAATATGCAGAAAGGATAAGCTTATAGCTTCAGCTGTCCTGAATGCAGTGACACCATATGAAGACAGAACACACATGCACATGCCTGTATAAACATATACACAGTTGTAGCCAAAATGTTTAACACTGTCAGGACTGAGCTTTCTCTCTCCAAGGATGTGCATATGCCCTCTTTGGTCTAATTGGGTTTACAGCTCTACATGCACATGTATATGCAAGAGATATAAAATACAAGTATGGTTGCTTTTGATGTGAAATAATATTTATTTTCTTGTACCAACTATAGGTCCCTGAGAGAGTACATGCAAAGTTCACACTGGAAGCTACACAGCTGAAGCACTGGCAACAGAATAAGCAGAACATGCTTGGCTGTCATTTTAGCAATCTTCTCTGCAGCAGTCCTAATGTGCACGGAAGAGGGGCTATCGACAGATAACCCCACGTGTATGAAACAGTTCAATTCGGATAGTGAAAACCTAGATGAAGTATCAGGTGAAAACTCCCCTGTGCTTTGCTCTTTCGGGCAATTAAATAATTTCCTAAAGGAAGTGGGGAAGCCACTCCACAATGTCAAATGTTTAAAGATACTTGACTTTGAAATACTGTTCATCTTGACTTTGTCTCAGTGTTTGGCACAGCAGGTCTCTTCCACTTCTAATTGCTTTCAAAGAACCGATAGGAGCTGTGTCCAATAATGATAATGAGTATGTATTAAAGATATATTATCTGAAGCTGGAAGTTGGAGGCCAGACCTGAAAGTATTGCAAAACTTAGTTGTATTTGCATGCTCTCTGAATATGCACTGCTGTTAATCACATGCACAATCTTGAAAGCAAGGACCAGAAAACTCACCGAGATTTTGAAACAACAATAATATAAAGCCCACTGCAAGATTTAATATAAAATCCTAACAGTAAAGAATTTGATGATTTATCTGGTTCTTGTTTGATGTACCTTTACTGCCACAGTTAATATAGTGTTTGCAGTACACACATAAAGCAGATGCCCCCAGGTTCTTCTCTAAAGGAGTTAAATTATTTTATTGTCATGTGTGCTATCTTTCCTGTTATTTTTTTCCACAATCTCTATAGGCTGTATTTAGTTTATATAAGTTCCTCTTAAGAGCTTTCAGCAGGATTTGCTTTAATATAATGGTAGAGGTAGAAGGTTATAAAAAAGGCTATAAAGATGCTTCTAAGAAATTTCTAAGCATGAGGAGAGTCTGTCTTCCTTGGTAATTACCAAAGTCTATGGGAAAAGTAAGCCTCCAACATATACGACATGACATATACGGAGACAGACTTTTTTGTTCCCAGGTGCTAATGATTGCATATTTCACTACAGCAGAATAAAAATCACCCTCTTACAAATATCAGTCAAGGTCTTCAAACTATTTCAGCCCGCAAAGTAGAACTAAAGTAGTATCTAAGTTTTCCTGAAGGCTGATGCCAGCCCATCAGAGTTATGGTTCAATTTCTGTCCTACTTCTTCTGTATACTTGAAAACATCAGTGAGCTGAGGGTTTTCTTGGTTTTGCTGCAAATGTGCTGCATGCATGTGTGAGTGTTTTCTGCAAGATCTGCTAGACAGCAACATACACTGCCTGGCCACAGGCTGTCTGGATTGCCTGACCCAGCCTTTGGGATGCTTAGAGCAGTAGTCAATATCTAAGTCCGTGTGTTCAGTGGGAAGCTGGTGGCTTTTATTAGCTTATTTGTAGCTTATCTTAATGGCTACAAATTGGAGACCCAGGGGCAAAGCTGTTGAGAAGTTCATTTGTGTCTGGGTTTGTTGGTGCATATCTGCTCCACAGTTGCACCCTAAAGTGCTGCATTTCATAGTTGGTTGTTGCTGCTGGTCCTGGCGCTGCTGCTGCTGCTGGCAGTTGTATTTCTCTGCTTCCCAGTTGTCTTGCTGGCTTCCTGATACTCTGGGGGAAAAAAGAGGCAGTGTGGTGGGGACATCCTCCACCAACCTCACTGCTCTGCTGGAGGGACTGAGGAGGTAAGGGATGAAACTGGACAGGCGATGTGTTGATAATTCATGGCTCTGCCCCTCCATTGCCTCCTGGAAGGAAAATGCTGGGACTCAGCACAGATTTTGAGTTCCTTGTTCCTCTGAGCACCCCAGCACCATGCAGCAACCCCTGATTGTCAGTGTGCTGAGCATGGTCCGCTGCTTTCCTTCACAGGGAGCCCTGGGGGCTGCGTGCCGAAGTGCCCACATGCTGGTGGAGCCCTGACACATGTGAGCATAGGGCCTTTCTCCCCAAATCAGCATGAACCCTCTCTGCAGTTATGTTAAGGTCTAGAGCTGGACAAAGCTGACTAAGCAGTTAGCTACTTAACATCCTTGTTTCTCCCTTTATAAAATGGCATCGTCACTGCAATAAGAAGCCTTGAAATTCTTAACTACAAGCTGCTATAAAAATTGGAACATTATTGTTATTATTAGCTTACTATGGAACTAGAACAAAAAAATTATCCTGGACTTTTTCTCATATGTGTTTATGCCTCGCAGGCAGCCTACATGGGCCTGGATCCAGGCAGACTCATGGGCACAGTGTATCTTAAGGCATAAATCATTTCAGAGGCTCGCTAGGTTTAGTTCAGACATTTTCATCTTCTCTATTTGGAAGAGGCTGTGTTATCAGCCTAACTGCATTTGTTAAACCCTTTGTGGACAGAGTTTTTTGTTTGTGCGTTAACCTCGGTGTCAGAAGGAGAAAATGATCACCAGAGGTGGTGCTGTCAAACATGTAATTGCTCCCCAGTAATAGTGACTAAAGGGGAGACAGGACCTTATAAAAAATGCTTATTCTGATTCTGAAAAGGTCAGATAAAATGGGGAGCCTGCTCTGAACAGTTGGGATGTTTTGTGACGAGATACATGGCTTGGGTAATCTGATTATGGGCCATCTGCATCTCACCTCCCTGGTGGTAGATTCACTCTTTGTCTGTTTTTAGTTTTGGATTTCTTTTGCTTTCAGCTTTGTACACTGATGAGATTTTGATATTTTCTTGTACAAAGCAGTGTAATAGAATGATTTTGCCTAAATGGAGCTATATTAATTTATGTGAAGCAAGGGCATGCCTTTCTGACGAAGATCTCTCTAATCCATTGAACATGTTATGTTAATGTTTATTGATTTTCTGATGAGGGCAATGATTAGGTAATTATCTATAAATCCTTTCTCTTATGAGTGTGCAGTGTATAATATATGGTTTTATGGATTAAATAATGTCATACACTTATGTAGCAGCAGTGTGTTCCTGTACAAGATCTTCCTCATTTATAAGTTAGATATAACCACATATTCAAACATGGCATCAGTTAAGCTGACATGCACCGAGGGCCTTGTTGGCTGATTTCTGGTACGTGTCCAAACGAGTACATAACATTGTGCATTGAGGTGTTCAATACAAATTCAATTACATCAGCAAGCTGCTGTAGGAAAACCTTTTTACATTTTTTGAGCAAATAATGCTCAGCGCAAGTGTTTTTCAATAACATTTTCATTGTTATCAGGACTGATATTGCAGCGATAACTGGAATTTCTGGTGTGACTACGCAAAGGCACAGTGCATCTGCTCTCCTGCAGACCATGATGTGCTCAGGAATTAGAAAACAACAGCAGTTTGTGAAAACCAGAGAGAAAATAAATTTAAGAGATTATCCTAAATATGTTTTAGTGGCATTACTTAGTTTCCCAATCAAGTTATAAACACACTTGCCTATTTGCCTCTCACTCTTGCAACACTCTTGCCAGATATCCCCTTCTCTGCATCTTTAATGAGTAGCCTTCATTCACTTTGCACATAATCATTTACCTTTTACATATACATTTACAAAACACTAGTGCAATGTGAGTTTAAAGGCAAAGTCCAACCAAACAAGGAGTGAATCAATACACTAAATGTCAAAAAGCAGCCACAAGATGTGCTTTGAAGACATGAAGCTGCTCAGTCAGAAGGAGGAATTTCAGTTCTTTGCAATTAACCCTGCTCTGGTAATCCTACTGCAAGAAGGCATACACATCTGTTTGTCTTTCCATGCAATGTGCACTGTGGCAGGATGAAAATGAGAAGCAGAGCTAGTTGCCCTTTTAGGAACTCCCAGATCTATTGTAAGATTATTACCTTAGCATTTAGGTCGTTTGAAGATGGCACAAGTAATAAAAGAGAGTAAAAAATAACCCAATTGTCACTAAATTCCAGCACAGAAATTANCCCCCCCCCCCCCCCCCCCGATATGCTTCAAAACCAGCTTGTGTTCTTTTCCATACTTGTTCCTATATTCACTGTAGGTAAGTGACTGTTTTTCAGCTTTGAACTAATTGTCATTCCTGAAAGTATTTTCCAAACCACAACTGCTTTATGGGCCAGCTTCTGTTTTCAGTGAATTACAGGAGTTCTGCTGGTGACTTCAACAGGAGCAGGAGCAGTGTTAATGAAGTAGACCTATAAAAGAAAAAGGGGAAAAAAAAAAGAGGCAAAATACTTTACCAGTGCATTGAGGTTAAGGTTAGAAGATTGCTACAGTGGTTACAGTAAAATGATTTATTCTACAGCTTTTTCTTTAAAATAAAATGCAGCATTGGCTTACTATGCACATCCTGACCTCTGCCTGTGTACGTACTCTCACTGCATATTCTGACTTTGGCAGAAAGCAAATATTGGAGGCTTTTTTGCTTTGCATTTGCTACAAACAACTCTTTTGGACTCCATGTGACAGATCAGCTATTTCTCCCCTGCTGCTCTCAAAAGTTTTTATCATATCAGCCTTAAAAATCGCATTTCTTTGGCAAATTTCTCCAGGATAAAGTCAGCCATAAAATGGAAGAAAAATGCCTTTAGGCTTACGAATCCTTCCTTCTCTCAACGAGCAAAATGCTGTTATTTTGAGAAGTGTCTGTGTTCATTGTTTCTCTGAAATCTGAACTTTTTCCACTTGGAGACAGTTAACTCCCTGAGAATCTCGCAGGAACGGTATTAGATGTTGATCTCCTCGCAGGAGGACGGGGTGCAGCAGACAGCCAGGCCACATCGATCCGGGCTGCAGGACGTGTTTAGTGAAAAATCTATAGGGCTCAGCTTAGGGTGTCAGCTGTCAGTCTGCAGAGCATCTGTCAGAGGAGTATTTGCTTCACTGCCGCTGAATGTGAGTAATGCTTTCACAATATGGCAGTACGATGCTATAGATTACAGTTGTAATGGAGCACATCCTGAACAGCTGAGCCTGCTCTCTCTCGCTCATTCAATAGCAAGAGTTGCCTTGCTATAAGAGCTTGGGGGATTATGTACTCCAAACAGCTGTCTATAGCACCATGGATTTATTTGGGCTAAATGAGAACTTGCTTTCTTTAGCTAAATCAAACTTTATCAGACAGTTTTACTGTTGGCAGTTAAAATAAAATGTGTTTGCTGAACAGTAAACACCTTGTTACTGTTAGGAAGGATTATATAAACAAAAGGCATACACAATGAAGTCTTATGCCAACTGACTTACTGTCAAAATAATATACTGCTGCTAGCTGAATTGTGTTCACTTGAAGGAAATTATAGGCCTAAAAACATATCTTCTATGACAAAGAAACCATTTTTCCACAAATGATCTTTAAAAAGTTTAATACACTGTGCCTTATAGAGGGGGTTTCAGAGACCAAGGATGCTGTATCCTCATAAAGGAAGGTTAGGAAAAACTGGGTGAATTGCCTAAAATCTTCAAAGTTTTACTGTATTTGCATAATGCTCTGGCGCAAGTAGATTTAGCACTTTCCCCCTATGACATATGTAAAAGTGTTTTTTGTCCAAGAAAAACTATAAACTTTCTCTTTTAAACTAGGATAGGCTCTTCTTCTTTCAATTATTAGACTATGTAATCCACGCAGCTACAGAATACTCATGAGCAACCAAATACATATTACAATAATAATAGGCAATTTATGTGCCATAAATCAGCTTCCTTTCACTCCTCAAGAAATTGAAAATAAGACTTTCTGTTGTATAATCACAACAAGGAAAAAAAGCAGGTCCAAGTCCAGAAGAGTCACCAAAAGGAGTAACATTGACTACAATGAGTTTCAGATTATTCTTCAGAGAATTTGAAAATGAGTTTATCTTCTTTGTGTTAAAAATGGAAGTCCCAATTCAGGAAAGCATAAGGCTAATGTAATTTAGACTTTCTCACTGCATTCTGATTTCTACTGTGCAAAATGATTTGAATTTCTTTTAACTAATAATTAAAACATCAGAATCCAGCTGAAATGACCAGGAAATATCTTCTGCTTGCACTATGTGACTGCAATGTAGACTGGAAAGATGGATGACACCTCGAAGGTCAGGAGCTGTAGGCAGAATTTGGGTTAATGAGCTCTGTTATAAAGAACTTCTCAAGAAGGAAAGATAAGTCTGCAAATTCTTGAGGACAGCTCTGTTATCTACAGAAATGCGTGTTGTAGAAGATCAATTAAGCATTGTTTAGTGTAATTGGGTTTACTCATTATTAGATGTATCTATTACACTTAGCAAAATCTCTTTTTTTGAGGTAGAGAATATAGCTGGAAGCTTGAAAAGGGGAAATTTAATGGTGCCTTATAAATATTCCTTTAGTCAGAACTGGCTCCAGCAGAACTTAAGATGGAGTTTTCCTCACATTTCTCAACAGAATGTGGATTACTTCTTTAATGTTACACTTGATCTTTGAAATGCTCCTTTTCTTTTCCAGATTCTCACTGAAAACTCATATAATATTATTCTGTGGACAAATACACCATTTTTGTTGCAATTACTTTTTGCAGTTCTTTAGGGATGTTTGATAACCCAGTCATAATCCCTCTGTGCTCCATGTCATGGCTGTAGAGTTTGCAGTGCAATAAAACATAGGCAGGTTCCTTAAATCCACCTTCTTACAACTTAAAAAAAAGTCACGAATGAAAAGATTTCTTCTATTTTATCTTTCAGTAACAGTCAGAGAAAAATACCTGGTTAATAAACGTCACTGCTGTAAATTTCAGGACAAGGCCTGTAACTCTCATTTTGTTGTGTTAACCTGATAGGGGCTTTAGGTGTCTTTCCATAGGAAATCAAGGATAAGGTGACTTCATGACTATTTGCTATTGGTCTTCTTTAAGCATATAATTTATGCTGCTGTGCAAGTGCTCTACCTTGGCTAATTAATTAGGGTCAAACCCATTACAGGTTCACACCATTGACCTTTGACATAAACCTGAAGGATCAGGAAAGATGATAATCTGTTTTAATTATTTTCTGAATTCAGTTCTAAAAAAAAATACAACTACAGACAGGGTATTTTACAGAGAATATGATACCTTAGGGTTTTGTTCTTCCTTCATACCAGGCATTAAATGGCTTACTGTTCAAAGAAAATGTCTGTCATTTATGAAACTCAATGCAAATTTGGTAGCACACTATAATTCTTTCTTGCACGTATCAGATTCCTTTCTACAGCAAGTGATAATAGAACAGAGCTGCGATGAAGGGAGATACATAATTAAAATCAATTCTCCCATGCACTAACAAGCTCCAGTGAGAATCAATTGACATTTCCTGAGCAAGTTGCTCTGTAAGCAGCAGGTCAAGTGAAACACAGTTTCCTTCAGATTTATTTTCTTCTGTCCATTAAATTTCTTGGCTGCAAAGAACCCTGGCACTTGAAGAGGAAGGGACAATACGTGTCATGTCTATTTGGAGCCACCCGTACCCCAACTGTCCGGTTAGTTCCTGTATGCTCTTTGGCCAGGTGCCTACTGCTATGCAGAGTGTTTAATTGCAGAACTCTGCCTGCCCCCCTGTTTGGGCTATTGCACTGACCTAGCTACTGATTATCACTGTACTTCTGCCAACTTAGTTATCTCTGTGACCTGTAATCCTGTGTCAAATGTGGTTGACATTTGGGAAAGATTTCAGAAGTTAGAAGGAGACAAAGTGTGTGATTGCACGGGCTCATTTCCTCAGGGAAGAGTAATACACAAGAATATATATGTATTTGCAGTGATTTATCTGGTAACATATGTACCAAAGCTGTAGGTAATTTGAGATTTTGCGGTACGTATAAATGCTGTGTTCTGAGAGTAGCAAAGTGAACTGAAGTTAAAAAGTTGAAACACAAAGGAGCTTGAAAAATTCTTACCTTGGATCTGCTGCCAGAAACATGAAGTATGTTACCTCCAAAAATAAGAGCCCTGTCTTCCAGATGATGTGAGCTTGGCCTTTAAACAGGGATCAAACTCTTTGCTTTGTAAAAAAATAAATGGACACCTATACTCTGGCTACTCTCTCTCAATTACTCTCCATGGGAATTAGACACAGAGCCTAAAAGCAAAACTAACTATTGCCTCCAGACAGCTGCTTTTCTGGACTTTCCAAGCCTGCATTCACCTTCCTTTTAATAGTAAGTTAATTTTAAATTCTCTCCAGGGCAGTTATCAGAGTCTCAGCCACCTCTTACTGCCACACCGGCGTCCTAGTCATCCTTCTTCTTGGTCACCATTAAAGAAAAGTCCAGCAGTTCCACTTTTAATTGAACTGATGATTTGCAGCTGTTTTGGATTTTTACCTCTAGCAAACAGGAAAATGCACATCTTTAGTACTGTTTGCTGTACTGTGCATTTGGTTGAACAGAGTCTGATTCGCATACCTGCTGCATCCACTCATGTAGTCCTGTCCCTCATAACAGCGCTGGAGTCTTCTTCCACAGTGACTTTCTCCATGTTTCAAAACTCTGGTGGTAAGGACACCTAGTACTTCTTCAGGTGATCTTAAACTAAATGGTTAGTCCTCTATTGCTTCACCTCTAAAAACCACCATCCTGACTTAAACTGTTAAACTAGCATTTGACATTTCTTTCCTAGATCATATGGTCCATGATTACTGTTCGCAATTTGGCTCCCTGGAACTAGAATATCCTCTGGGTTCAGTAAGGAGCATAATGAGGGACAGCAAAAAAATTCAGTCTGGCTCAATTCATTGACTTCTGATTCAGTTCATTGACTTCTTGTGTCTGCTTCCCAGAGGAGACTTTAGGAAGAAGGTGCTGAATTGCACACAGCAGAATGTCTCCTGGGGAAAGGACATGACTAGAAATCAGCAGACAAAACATTTAAATCAAAAGAGTATTTCAGGAAGACTTGTGATAGGAGGTACATTTTCTTTCTGATGTGCAGGCAAATTAACTCATATCAAAGAGAGGTTATATTCTTTGAATTGTTAAAAGTTCCATAGCTCTTTAAATAACTGCCAGCCAGAATATGGTTTTGCATATTTTTGGTAACACACATTAGTTCTGACCCTCCTCCAACTGAAATCAATGGGAATATGGCCAACTACATCAAAGGAAACAACACTGGGACATGTAAGTTTGATGCAGATGACTGATTATTGAAAAATATGTATTTGTATGCGTGAGAAATAGGACAAAATAAAAACCAGGAATAAATCCCCATTTGATTTAAAGAAGTGTTTGGATTCAGATTTTTTTTTTTTTCATTTCTGTTCCAGAGCAGATTTAAAGCTACACAAATAGCTGCCCTTCTCCATTTCCCCCTTTTCAAGATGGCAAAAGTTTCAGAAAAATCAGATTGATCTGTGAGATTACCGGCACTGTGGAAACTGAGAGCATATCAGCGTGATTAGAACCTTTCTCATGATTACTGAAACATCAGACTTTTCCCTTGATTTGGCCTTGAATGTAAACTTTGATCCTAAGCCTAAAATATACCCTATTTAATGTAGTTATCTCTAACCTGAACCACATACTGAAATGTATGCACTGGGATCTGCAGAGAGCCCTCTAAGCTACGCTATCAGCACAGAAAGGCTTTAAGATTGACATGACTAGGCACTGGGAAAGCTGGAGTGTCCCTTGTCTCCCTGTATGTAACATCAAGGGAAACAACCTGGGGAAAAGGGATTGTGAGCACAGCGAGGCAGAACCCCTGCAGGTTTTACATCCTTTGCGGGCAATGGGCATCTATATGCAACAGAGAACAAGAGATGAGTCCAGAAGAATTCTTCAAGGTATGGGGAAACTTTCACAGACAGATATATGGCTAGGTACAAGAGACATGATCACTTTTTGTTTCTCCCTCTCTGCCTTCCTACAGAAGCCCCAATTCCAAAATGTGCCATTTTGTCTAAAACGATTTCGAGGGTAATGCTGTGGATTTTGCTTTATGCAACTTTTGGCAGCGTCAACAGTAAAAGATGACCTTTCAGTGTATGTTCCTATTTGTAGTGTTCATAAAACTTGGAATATCTGCAGTTGCAAAAATGAACAAATAGATCAGGAGGCATTTGATTTACTTTCCAAGTCTTGACTTTCTACTAATATGCTGGTTTTCAGTACCTGTGTCCTTTGAACTATCACAGACACCCCTCAGTACCCCCCTCCCATAAAAAAAGAGCCCGCACTGCATTGAAATCCCTCAAAATAAATAGAAAATAACTCTTTTTTTCCCCCAAAGCACTCACATTTGTTCCTTTAAAATTAGGACTCAGCAAATAGTTGGAATACATCTGTACTCAGAGGAATCCACATCAGATCATAAATTTGTTCATGTTAAATACAAACATATGAATGCACTCCTATATCCAGGGACTATGGAAGGGTTTAGAATTTGCACACTTCAGTCTGTGTAATGCCAGGGCAATGTTTCACTCATCTATGTAAATAGAAAGCAGGCTTGTTGCATTAAAGACATAAGTATCCTTATGCTCTGCATAAACATCACAGGATTCAATTTTGGGAAGGAATCACATAATTTGTCATATCTTTTATTGTGATTGACTTCAGTGATGGGCATACACAAACATATGATTTTCCACTCAGTGTATCAGTATGTCTCTTGGTGTGCATTTGCCGCTAGAGTAATGGAAAAAAGATTAACCTCAGATATGCAGATAAGCTTAATTGAATAAAACAGGACAAATTACCCCATCATCGGAGCAGTTTCTAGCTTGGCTATGCTGCACACACAACAAGGGCACCAGGAGAGGGCTCGTCTGACTGCCCCTCATTCCTGCCTCCTTTCATTAAAAAAAAAATAGCTGACAACCTGCCCCCTTAACGTTTATAGCCCTTGTTGTTGCAAAGAAGAGGGTAAATGCAAAAACAGTTGACACACAAGGCCCCAAAACAGAGTCTCTGCTAAGATCATTAACCACGTGTTTGTACATTTTCAGTGTGGGCAGTTGCAAAGAGAGCAGAGGATTTTGGCTCGTGTGGGGTGGCAGTGCTGGTGGCGCAGGAGGTGCCCTTGGAAGACCTCTCTTGTGCCTCCTGGGGCTGCAGGAGGAGGTCGAGCGATCTGTTGTAGAGCCCTGTCCTCAGGCTCTGTACATTGAGGCTATTTATGTTATGCCATAAATAAAGGGAACGCTTCATTATGGTCATGGTGTTAAAGAAGTGTGCCTAAAAAACAGCCGCTTACTGATGAGGGAAAGAAACCTAAAGGGAAAAAATATATACTTTAAGAAATATTTGTCATGAAATATCATTATAACTTTCCCACCCCTGAAACTTTATTATTCCTCTTCCCCTGGAAAAACTGGAAAAAAATGTGGAGTCTAAGGAAACCTAATTGTATGTGTATGCCAGATGGAAGTTTTGTTAAACCATCCACTTTTTGTGACTTGTCTCCCCTGGGGCTATTATTTATCATCTTTTACAAAACCGATAAAGAGGATTTCCTGCTTCAAAAAAATGCAGACCTTAGGGCCCAATACTAAAAACCTTACGTATTTGAGGACTTCCATCGAAGTCAATGGAATTCCTTGCATGGGAAAGCATTTGCAAGAGCAACTACTAGGAACAGAAAGGAGTGTAGAATAGATGACTATAACACTGGGGAAAAAAAAACAAAATGAAAAGAAGAGGGATGGGAACATATGGTCATGTAAAATTATGGAAGATAGTGTGAATAACTAGACCCACCACCTTTAAAAAACAAATTGTTTTCTTTAATTCAGCAATGTGTCTACGTATAGTGAAGTAGCTATTGGTTTTGTCCACCTTTTTAAAATAGTTTTGGAGAAACTACTACAGGAGAAAAAAAAAAATCTAATCTAATTAATCAAGCTAAGGTTTTGTGGTCTTCTGCATCACATGGCTATGATATCTCCAGTACAGGTTTTAATTTGTTTCATATGAAAATTAAGTTTTGAATCAGAAAAAATGTATTTGTCTGAATCAGTAAATCAAAAGGTAAGAGATGCATATCGCCCTTAGAGTCAGAGGGTGCCTCAGCTAGCGTTAGAGAGCTATGCAGATAGTGCAAGGAAGAGTGGATTGCCCTCTTTTTAAGACTCAGACATCAGCCAGTTGCACAGGTAGGACACAAAGGCTGGGTTCAATCATGTAGCAGTCATGTACTGCCAATCTGATGACTTTTCATCATCAACTACACAAATCTCATCATCATAGTTCTTACTTGTTCCTCATTTTTTCTTAGGGATGTATGGTCTTTGTTCAAGAATGTGTCCAGATTTTTTTAGGTGAACTATATTTACTTGGCTGGGCTGGATAGTGCCTTAGCTCTCTGGGCTGGAGTTATTTCATCATGAAACGGAGTGACTCAAACTGAAACCTTGAAGGACAGTTGCTCATGGAAAACCTTTCTAGATTTTTAAAATGCTGAACTTCTCTCTTGCCATCACTGCCCTCAAAGTAGTGGTAGCCTGTTGTTGTAGCTCTGTGATGAACTGCAAATACAGGCCTGGCAAGCCTTATAGGGAGAAATACCTTGTGTGTAGATGGGAAAAGGGATAAGCTTTCAGGTATACAAGCCCTTCTTTAAGTTAGCAACATAAGTAAGCGAAGCTTGGAGCAATTATTCCCAGGTTGTACTTAACTTGACATTTGTTCTTTCTTTTTCAAACTCCAAGAAGGGATTCCGTGCTCAAAAGTGTGCCCATTTGTTCAAAAATATCATTCAATTTGACAAAATCTTTTAGTAACCTCGCTCTCTCTTGGAAGAACAATCACTGCCCTGAAGCACGTCTTGGACTAAAGTTTGTCATAATAATCACTGTGATCTGTTTATTCAATAAGCCCTCTTTTGGCTCTTGAACAGTTTTTTTTTTATTTTTTATTTTTTATTTTATAACACTACTTTTGACATTTGTAATTCTCAAGTTTGTGAGGTTTCCAAACATATTTGATCTGGGAACAGCACATATGAAATTTGTGCTTGCTATTCTGAATTCACTTATCCAAGGTTTGTGATTGATCATACTCCATTTTGCTTGTTTGGGTGGATGATTTATGTGTTTATAAAGTATCTCTGCTTCTCAGCTTCCTATGCATTCAATTCAATTCCTTTATTAAGCCAACTTATGCTACTGGCTGAAGATATATGTTCTGCAGATCTTTACAGAAAAAAAATTTCTTTGTGAACATACAGAAGATGAGATGCAGCTAGAATTCCTCTGAAGCGTAAGGACATTTTAACTTCTTTTATTATTATTATTATTATTACTATTATTGCACAGTGTTTAGACACTGGAAAATTCAAACACCTGAATTCAAGAAGTACTAAATATGTGTACTTTACTTTCTTCTGTCTCAGTTTCTTCTGTCACACTAATGCTGTACTATAATGTTCTAAAAATAATACTGAGAGGATTATTAGTTCATTAAAATGCACACAAAATGGTACATTCTAACTGGTGAAGTAAATGACACTGAAGAGGTTTGGTCAAGACATTTTTCTGAAAAGCCCATGCCTCTATTAATCTCTACGCTATCAGAAATCACTTCATTTTTTCATATTTGGTGCAAGCTTTGTGTGTAACTTTCCTGTGCTTGGCACACAATATTTTTATCACTATTCCTCTATGTAACCTCAAGCTTTTAAGTTGTGGGTACTGTGACATTCTTGTAAAGAATACAATGAATAGGAAGATAACTCCAAAAAGACTGTGACAAGTTAAGAAAAGCCTTTGTATGATTAAATGCATTCACCTCGTTAGTTCCAGCTCTGTGGAGTCTTCCTAAGGAGTTGAATTTACACTTACTTGCAAAGCACCAGAAGACAAAAACTCTGTATTCAACTTTCATGAACCTTTCATGGAGTGCAGCTAAGTCTTACTCTTGCTCTCAGATTTCTTTTGGAATGGTCTGTTCCAAAAGTGCGCGCACACACATACACACATATATATACACGCACATATATATATGCACATATATATATACACATATGTTTCATCACATATATACACATATACATATGTGTATATATCAGCTCACACAGATGCTTGTACTGCATGAAAGAATGTCCAGGCAATTAAATAATTACAAGAGAGAGATTCGTTCCTGTGTATTACCAGAAGTTAACCATTACGCCTGTGGTCTCCTTCTGCTCCATCCTGGATAGTTCTGTTAGCTCAAATACGTCTGTTGTCAGCACTATCAAAAATAAAATCTATGTTTTTAACTTAAAATGTGATGGGATACTGCCTGGAATGTTTTTTCATATAGACAGTGTTATCTGAGTCCTTCCTTGGCAAGAAGTTCAATCTGAAGACAGTTCTCAGATGGTGTCAGCAACCTACTTTGTGATGCCTCTGGAAGCAGGGCTTCCCTGTCCTTTTCAGGAATTCCCTGTTCCCAAATTCAGCATTTGGGAAACTCGCACTTGACCATGAAATCTCTTTCAATTACTATAAGCAATTCTGGAATTCAATTAAAGAATTACTTATTTACTATAGGCACTAGAGGACATAATCCACATGTAGAGGACCCGTGTGTATCGTGTTGTCCACATGGCCTTCACTGATGACTGCAGTGTGGGATGCTGCAGCCTGGCTAAGCCTGAAGTGAGCGCAGACATCCCTGAGCCCTTGTATTTGTTACTGTGCTGGGGGCAGCCATGCCACAAGCACTCCAGCACATGTAGGTAGATTAAGCCTCTCACAACCTGTAAAGCATGCCTAAAATAGACCCTATGGAAGAGCTATGTCACAAATTTCAGAGGCGTTCCTTTTTTCTTCTGTTTTTGAGACCAGCACTCATAAAGCAGTGTTGAGAGGACATTATACTGAGGAAGCCAGCAGTAAATTTGTAGCTTTGCCTCTAACAGCTGGTTTGAGAGGGACCAGCCATCAGAACAGAGGAGGAGGAATGTGGGACAGGGGAGTGAAAGGGAGACTGTAATAATACTCATAATTAAAATGCTGCATTTTAGCTGCTGGGGAAAACAGTGCTGCAGATTTCTGGAAGAAATTTGATTCCAAGAAGTGCAAGAGGCCGTGAGTGAAAATTCTTTCATAAGCAGGAAGTTAGAGGGAGAACTATAAGGAAATATTCTGTTTATTTTGGCCATCATTCTAAAAAACTTGGGGTAAAAACGAAGAGAAATGAAAGAAAGAATATTTCTAAATGATGTGTGAACAGTACCTCAAATTTCTGGACACTGCAAAGCCTAATTATGAATGCATGTAATTTATTCATGTGTTGTCCCAGAACTAATCAATATTTTGCACTTTATGAAGAATAGAAACTTGCGTTGTCTCTTTCAAACATACGGTAGTAAGCTGATTAATTGAGTGGTTTGTGCAGTAGTATGACCAGCTGTTATAAATGTTTTAGTAATTTTTTGGCATTAAAAGTAAACAGGCCTTTTTTTTTCTGTTATTCAGCTGGGCTGAATAGGAAAGCACATAGACAATAAACCTAGATCTTGTTTCATATCCTGAATTTTGTTTTGAATCCGTAATAACCCTAAATGTGTTGCTGTGCTTCTAAGCAACTTTTTACAAGATGCAAAAACAGGTAGTAATTTTGCATTGTGCAATAGATCTTTTGCTATTGTATTTTGCTTTATTAGCTACTCTCCCACTGGACTTAGCCATGGCTTAAGAGACGCTTCTCGTAGACCCTTGAGACCTGGCTTTTGAAGACTCTGACATATTTTTGGAGTAGGCCTCTTTTCTTTCTGGATGAATGTCAAGGAAGCAACTGGAGAGCGCTGGAGATGATCACTGATTACGAGCCAAAGCCCTCCAAGGAACGTCCCCGCTGACCTCACGGGGCTTCGGGCTGTGCACTACGCAAAACTAGAGGCATTATAGGGTGCATATTGCTGACTGCAGTCAAGGAGATGAATTGAGGCATATTCAGAACTGGAAAGCATGTGTGGCAGGGAAGGTGGGACTGTCCCTTCTTCAGAACACTGAATTTTGTAGGAAGGTGGAGAACTGCTTGCAGCTGTGAGCAATGCGTTTGTCACCATGCATTCCCATCCAGGCAGTGGCACATCTCGAGTGTCAGACGCTGCCTTCCGACCAGATCTGGGAAGCTTGAGCCCCTCCACCTTTGCGCTGGGCCTGAAGATGTTGCTAGGCCGAGGAATGTCATTGTGTAGTTTTCATTGTCGGCTGTCACACTGCATATGTTTTGGGACTGATCTGAAGTTTTGTTTGACATCATGACTTTTATAAGAATCAAAACCCCCAAATCCCTCAGATGAAATCCATATGGCTTTGTTCACAGGCTGAAATAAAATCATGCTCACAGCCTTTACTGCAACTGAGGGATATTTGGTGGGAGTGGTTTTTTGCTTAATAAAAGTATAGTGTTCAAATGCTGGAAATGTGGATATTATTAAGTACCTGCTCTGTGAGAATAACTCAAATACTGTTTTATTCCCTGCCCCTTTCGTTAGTTTATATGGGCAAAAGTCAGATCTGAGGCTGACATGAAGAACGATCTCCGCAGCCTGGCAGGGACCCAGCTTCGCTTGAACTCTGTTTTAGACATTATTGGGTTTTGTCTGCATTTTGGCTCCTTCCAGCCCAATGCTGAACATTTGGCATAATGTGTGGTAAGGGTTATTACGATACACAGAGGTGAGGTAATTCACATCATTTCTGCAGCGTAGGCAAGTTTGCTTGGCTGCTGGAGTGGCTGAAGCAGGAAGTGCCCCGGTGTGCTGAAATGCCGATTACCAAGGGTCAGGCCTGCGCTCACCATGACATCATAAAACACAACCGGGGGCTGATTTATTTAAGAACTGTCATGTCACTTGTTTTGTCAGGAGGAAAACAGAGGACAGAGAAGGTGAGGGGGAGCAGCAGGCTTCTACAGCACAGAGCTTATGCTGGAGAAGAAAACACTGACGGGTCCTTTGCCAGTGATATATCAAGAGACTTTAAGTCGCTTGTGGGCCTGAGGTACAGAGGGGCATGCTTCCCTCCTTCGGCCGAGTCATTTCCAAAATGAAGAAAATGTGAAGAGCAAGCCTGGCATAAGAAGCTGTACCACGACAAAGCTCTGGCTAAATATTCAGGCCTCCTTAGCTATTGCTCTGGGCAAATCCAACACCATTTGGCATGTAGGAAAGTGTGCAACATTTGCCTGTGCATACATAAGAACCGTTGCTGTCCCTTCTGAGGTAGTACAGTGCTGAACGAGAAAACCTTACCCTGGAAGTCCTCCAGCTCTGGGCAAAGGATGCTTCCACTCTTTGTGTAAGGGCTTCTGTGCCTCCTCCTCCCATTTGCTTTGTATATGTCCCATATACTGTAAAAGCAATGGAAATTCCCATTTGATTGAGCTTGTAGCATGAATAAGGGAAGACATTTATAAACAATGCCAATCTCAGTACTGATAGAGTACATATCACTTTTTCCATAGAGCCAGTTGTAAAAACATCTCTTTGGTATAGCTAACATCCAACTTTACAACCATTTTCCTGACTTAATGCACTAGATTTCAGCTCTAGCTCTTTAGCATATCACATGAAAAAGTATTGCTGGCTCTCATGCCAAAGAGTACTCGGAATTTGGTTTGATACCCTGTTGACTAAGTTATTTTTGCAGTTCTAGTACTTCCTTTTTTTGGCTGTCTCAAACATTTCTTGAAATGTGAAGTAGGGCTTGCAACAGGCAGGTGGTGGTGTTATGAAGGATAAATTAGACCCAGGCAGCTTCACTGATTTCCCTGATGACCTCTCAGTATGAGGCTATAAATGCAAAAAAGGGTACTCTACATTTTCTGCTCTGGCCAGGAGATTGCACAGCCCCTCATTTCCACTGTGACCTGCAAACAACATGTTGAAAATCTTATTTGTGCTATAGTGCTGAGAATCTACAGACATTTGAAGGAGAAGATAATAATAAACACCAACTGATTGCTGGTGGGGATAAAGCTTCAAAGTTCCAGAATGTTGAAGGATGTGGAAGTTCTCTGAGTCACTTCAGTGGCAGCCCTTCAGGTCCTGAGTGCTTAATTCATGTTAATTAATTAATTTACTTTCAGTAGGCTTTTACAAGCTCCTAACTCTTTTACATAGATCCCAACTTGCCCACCACTGCTTTTTCTCCTTCTTTCCTCATCCAAACTGTGGTTCCTACATCCACAGGTAAGTAAATGTGAAAGCTGGGTTTTTACAGAAACTGGAGGAAAGTATGGAGGAAAACCAAAGTTAGCGTTATTGGAAGGTGTGACTGATATTGTCTGGACAGTTTTGGTTATTTGCTGGTAATCTGAAGAGCAATTTTACCGTGTCTTCACCTATGGCTTTGCAGTGGTAGCTAAGCTACTTGCTACTTTAAGTGAAGAGTTCTGAAATGAATGTGTATGTGCAACTGGCTACAAGAGATCCACCAAAGAGCAAGTTTCAGCTGGGCTGACATACACCTCTGAATTTCAGAATGTTTTCTGGGAGAAGAGTGCTGAGGAGTAGAGCAAACAAATGATTCCCCTTAAAACAGATTTATAAACCACTCTTGAATTCAGGTTCATCTTTTAGTTAAAATCTGTCTTCAAGATGCTAGGGGCTTGCACAGTGAAGATCTTCTATCTATAGATCGCTCCCATACTGCTAAAGGCAGTGAGCAGAGCAACTAAATTTTTGTTCATTTTGTACAAACAGCCCAGGTACTCCAGAAATTTAGGAAAGGTTTTTGATGATGATTGTACATTCACATATTTTGACACCATTATCCACAGGGATGCTGGGGACTATTTTCCTTTCCATATTGCATGCAGCAGAGACAGGTGGAGACCATTAGGGAGGTGCTAGAATCCGTTGTTCACTTCTGTTACTTGCAATGATGACCTGAGCCAGTGAAGGAAGCAAATGTATGGGGTGCATGTTTCCCTTTGTATGTGTTGAAAGCGTATGCTTTTTGGGTGTAGGAGAGGAGATGGCTTCATCCACATCCCTTTCTGTCAGTCTGTAACCTTGCATTTTGCACTTGGGTCCCAGCTCCTTTTCTCTGTTTAAAAATGTTTAGTTCTGTAAAAATGCAGCTTATCTTTGCTGTAGAAATAAATAGGAGAGCTGTGACTTTTTTATACGCTTTGAAAATTCTCTTAACTGCTCAGAGCAGTTCCCGATCTGCATCAAGGGAAAGGTCTGGCTGGAGAGGGAAGTAGGTGCCCCCAGCTCTAATTGAAGTCAGTGGTAACTCCAGATGATTTATTTTACAGATCAGAACATGCCTGTCCCTAGTGTTATTTATTTTTTTTTTTATTTGAGAAATATTTAGGCCTTGTCAGAATTATATCATTGGGGGGTGGGTAGTGTACAATTCAAGCATTCTCCCTGTTGTAATTCTCTATTTCTGCACACAGAAAATGGCANGAATGAGAGGCTGTTTTTGCAACATACCGTGCTCAAGGAAGCACTTGCTTTTAATCTCATTTGGGGTATGTAGAGGCAAACTGTGAACCAGCAGCAGCCAGAGGTTCGTGACTGGTTAGCAGAGCCACAGCCTGGTCTTGCCTTCCTCAGTGCTGCTGCATGCTCCTTGTGCTGGGGGTTGGGAGAGACTAGCAATGGTCAGGGTAAAATCCTGTTGACAGAGGGGTAGAGGCCAAAATCATTTCCCTCTTCTTTCCTCAGAGGAATTAGAGATGCTCAGGCACTGGTCCCCACTTGAGTAAATATTGCCATGTTTAGTGATGAGGTAAGGTTGCTGCTGAACTGACTATCAAATATTTCTATTTCTTCAAATAGAAGAGACCTTTGGACTATGTGTTTTGCTCCAGATTGAAAAGAACACGGGCCAGGCAGAGAAAGTCTTGGTTAGAAATCTGTCCTTTGTATTTCTGCATGGTTTTAGTTGCCCTGTGTATGTTTAATGGACAGACTAAAAGGGGCCTCCTCAAGTCAGGATAAAGAAATTGTATCTTGATATTAGTCATTACAAATCACCTTGAAGGGCTTTTGACAGCCTGTGTATAAATCACCATATTTTTCTTGCATTTTCAGTCTTTGTTTCGGAGCTTAGTTGTATAGTAATGCAGCCTGAGAATTGCTCCCTGGATATTAATTAGACAAGCATTTTTGCATCAGATGTGGAAAAACTCTTAAAGGCCTTGTGTCAATTACCGCAGTCCCTTCTTTGACCATACATAATTTAAAACTTGGGTTATAGTACTTTGGACTGGTAGCTTCATAAGTTTGCAGCACCACAGTATCACATTTAAAAACGATGAATTCCAGAAGTCCAAGAACTGGCCAACTCACTTATTAGATAGTGACTTTAGTTGGTGGAGATCCTTAGTTGTCTGAAATCAGAAGCCCAGAAATACAAGAGGACTTTTTCAATCTTGATCAATGGTGTGTGCAAACCCTGTTTATTTAAATAATAAAAGATAGTTGAATGTTCATCATTCAAAGTGATCTTTTTATAACTTTTTCCTCCAGGTTCACGCTTGCTTTCTGACTCCACTGCTCAAATAAACTGCAGGGTTTGTTGCTCTTTACATACCAGCAGTTTAAGTTCTAAAGCCACTCTTACTGACCTGAGATCAGATAAATACTCTCCTGGGAAGTTTTAAGTTATTTGCTGACACGCAGTTGGATTAAGAAAGGTACGATTCTGTGCAGAAGCAGACAAAGTAGAGATGTCCCTCTCCATGAAAGATCTTTGACCCTTGGTCTTTGCCCTGGATTAAAAAAAAAAAAAAAAGTCAAGTGAGCATTTTTGCAGGGTGTGAAAATGGTCTAACGGTTTTCTTCTCATGAAGAAGCCTAAAAATTCTGCTTCAGCTCTATGGGCATAAAGACCTCAATCTAAACCTCACCAAAATTGCCAGAGAAGCAGCAGGCAACAGATCAGGTCCAGAGAGCAAAACTTTAGGATAGGGCTTAAATTAAAAAAAAATAAAAAATAAAGGGGGGGAGAGAGTCAGAAGGATCTCTTGCTTCAAAGTCTCATAGCACAATAAAATTAGAGGCAATGACTGTAGAGCTAAGAAAACTAAGTCTTTATACATTATATTTCAGAAGGAATCTGGGTGTGGTGGGGGATGAAGAGTACTTCACAAGAGGTTATTTTCTTGTCAGAAAAGAGTTTTTTAATGGACAGAGAGCAATGTTGTAGTTTAAATTCATGTGTTTCAACATATTCCTTCTCTCTGCCTCCTCCCACTCTTTACTTTGTAGTGTTTTCTTGGAGAAGCTCTTTCCTGATCTGAATTAAAGTAATAATATTTTATACTCATAGGGATACTTGCCTGTTTTATATCTCTGAATGAATGCTATAAAGCTGTATTGCTGCTTTTCCTTCTTTCGTGTGTATATGTGACTGCCAGTTTTATCAGTTCTAGCTCTCCCTATGCTGGAAAATGAATTTGCTTCAAATTATAGCTGTTTGAATGAGACCAATGCACAAATGAAACATATTACTGTATGCCTACAATAGGGCCAAACCTCTGATCTCAATTTCAGTTTTGTAAATGAAGAGTTGACCCTAATAACTTTAGTCAAATGACTTTGGATTTACACTGGGGAGCACAAATCAAAATCTGGACTTTTATGTTTAGTCTGGGCAGAATTTTGAAATTCTTGTGGATGGAAGATGCTAAAAATGTATGTTATTATGATGTTGTTCCTTTTCCATATCCCACTTCACATCATAGGACTGATCAGTTATCCTAGGAAGGTTCAGCCCACACTCTTCCTAAATTTTACCCATTTAATTTGATGATTATAGCTTTTTTCTATAGTAACTCTACAGTTAAGATTAAGCAATCATTTTTATTTGAATCCATTCTCTTCAGTAGTGTCCTGGGAAATGTGACTGAAATCTACTCCATCATTTTTTGAGCTAGAACATGGGAAGTAAGGGATTTTTCCTATTTTTAATTTATCCAGCCTTTTCTTGCCAACAGTTTACTTGAAAACTTCTTAATATAAAGTCTGCAAACTTGGCGTGGACATCTGAGGAGTAATTTTGTACATATTAAATGTTTGTTAATAATAGTCCTGAGCAAACTGCAAGAGGAAAAAAACTGGTGGGCTAATGTATATTAAATATAAAAAATAACTAGTGGAACACAAGGCATTTGAAAAGATTAAAAAGAAATGGTGAAAGTCACTGTGCAACCACAAGAAGAAGCTTTCTTCAGGAAAGTTTGGATGCTAAATGTAGCAACAGTCCTCAGGCTTGCAGCTTCTTTGTCTAGATCTGTCAGTCCACGAATGTGTACCTTAAAAGCTAAAACCTAAAAATTAAATTAAAAGCTAAACCTTAAAAATGAAACAGATGGAAAGAAGAATTTAACATGGATGCATGGAGTTATGATTCTGGAGTAGACACAGCTGAAGCCAGCCCTAACTCTATGGGACATGTAGATCATGGGGGACTGGAGCTTTGGGTATGTAGAGGGCCTCTGACCCAGCTCCCACTGAAATTAGTGGGGACTGGCCTGGTGGTTTAGACTGAGTTTCTCTCAATTAGGCCACACGTGGGGACGTTTTGAAGCATGTCTGCAATTATGGGCTTCACTCTTCTTGACCAGAGCTTGTGCTGCTCTCCTGCATGACATGCACCCATTGAATTTTATCCTAGCAGTTTGGTTTTCAAGTTCTAAAAATAAGCTGACTACCCCAAACCTTTTAGCATGGGCAAAGTGAACATCAAAATGACACTCTGTAGCTTTTCTGAACTTTGGGTAGTTTTATGACTTCCTGGTTCTTGAATTTGAGTTTCTTGAGTTTAGAGAGACATTCCCCCCGTCCCCCCAACATTACAGCTATTTTGATATGTACTTTTTTTTTGAGTGATGTTAAACTTTGTTCATGACTTTAACTATTTGAAATCAAACTAAGACAAGGCAGGAATATTAGTGCTAATGTTTCCAATAGCATTTTTTTAATATCTTCTGCTAATACAATTATAACAAGAAGATTAGATTTTAATCTTCTACAGCACTTTTCCTCTTGAAGTGTTTTACAAAAAGGCTTGGTGCTACTAAGCCCTTGTTAAGTGAGAAATTGTGAAGTGTGAAGAAAAGCTTATCCAGTACACTAATGGCAGGAGTGGGACTAGAGCTGACGCTTCATGTGGTGTTAGCTGTGCTCACTAGAGCTGCTCATTGTCAGATGGTTGGGTTAGAGTCTGATCCTGGATGGCCTATTCCTGAGGTCCTATCTGAAGAGGAAGGGAGCTGTCTAAGCTCCTCTTGCACTTCGTGCCTTCTCTTGAAATGGAGGTCCATCTTCTGAATTTAAAGTTCTTCTTGGAGGGAAAACTAATGTCAAATACATGACCAGGGTGAGGGGAAAGCACCTGATACGAAGTGTTTCAAGTTGCTAGCAGTTTGCTGAAAACTCTGAGAAGTGTAAACCATAATGGGTGTCACTGGAGGTCTTGGAACACAATATCCTGCATAACAGCAAGAACAGGTTATTTTTTTGTTTGGTTAGGTTCTGAAGCATGCAAGCCAAAGGCCAACATATGTAATATTCACTGAAGATCAAGAACAACTTTTCATCTCAGATGTGACAAGACTGATAGATGAGTAAGTTAACTTAAGATTCCTTAAAGAATAAGAAGCAGCAAATCAACACATACCTTTACTATTATGCTGTTAAAAACAGTTGCTTCTAACACATTGGTGAATTTTATACACTTTGAGCATAGTCTTTTCTTGAAATAAGGTAGTTGTGATGAGAAATAACTCTACTGACTAGTAGTGCTGCAAAAGAACTTTCCCAAAAGTGTCATATATTGAAACCTCTCCCCACTGCCACCTCTAGTCAGTTCTGACAGCATTTTAACCCACATTTAAATCCATCCTTTTACACTCTTCAGAGGAAACAACCGGTCTTATTGCATTGGTGGGTATTTCAAATAGCTTTTATTGCAAATCTTTTCCAGGCCTATCAGTTTCTTCCGGGCTCTTGCCCTGTGAAAGAGCTGTATTATGTAAACAGGAAACATATAGGAACTTGTTAATTGCTGGTTTATTTTTCTTATGCAGCAACATAGACTGCTTTTCTTATTGTCACTGAAGGTATCAAATTACGGTATAGAGCTTGGATGCTGGAGAAGAATGTTAAAATGGTAAACTTTTGTACTGGAAGAAGCAGGGAAGGTTAGGTCCTTGCTTTGTTAAACTCATGAGTTTTTTTCCTTCTAAAACTTGCTTAGATCTTGGTGGAAAAGGTAGTTTGGGAAACTGTTCCAAAAATGAAGGTAGTTTAGGAAAAGTGCTTTTCTATTGTGATGCTTAATGCTGAGATTTTTAAAGCTATTTTTGTTGCCTGCAGTGGCCAGCATACCTGTGAGGGCTACAGAAAGAAGAAAGGAAGAAATCCTTGTTAAAAATAACCATGTACTGATACCTAGTTTACTTCCATGATGTCAGATAAGATACTCCCAGTGCTTGTGTTACAGTGAGACTGATGCATGACTGTACTTAACATATGCCCCTACATCCATATCTGAGACAACATTTAATATTGCCCAGCTAAAAATAGTTTCCTTATCTGGCAAAGAAGCAAAATTGTCATTGCTGTAGCCTTTAAGAACCATCATAACTTAACTGGAAAAATAATCCCGTAGTGCAGGGTGACAGTGTGTCTTGGAGCACACCCAGCCAGTCTCCCAAGGAGGGACACTGCTCAGAGTAATTCTTAGAGGAAATGAGTGCATAAATATTTTCCTGGGAGAAAGAAAGAGTTTCTTGTACTATCAACAACAGAAGCAGAATACCATATGCTATTACAATATATTTAGTGACATTTAGAAGGCCCGAGGAGATAGGACTGTTTCAGAGAAACAGTCTTTTAGAGAAAATAGTCTTTGAATCAAAATGAAGAATGGGAGCTAATGAGACAGAGTGATGATATGATGAAGAGTTTACCAGTAAACCTCAGCCAGGGATTTCTGCTCTCTTCTGAAACTGTCAAATTCTGTTGCTGTAACAGTGAAAATTTTCTGAAGTGAAGACTAAGATTCTCCATTAAAAAACAATAAATCACTGGTTATAATGAAGAACTCATCAAAAACTCTGAAAGTAACAAGCACATAATGGGGAATGTTTTACTAACCTGGTACTTCTGGTTGGTTACAATTATTGATATAAAAACTTCCTTGGAGGTCTATAGCTCTCTTAGGATGGCTGCCTCTTATGCTGAATTGCATGTTTCCCAGGCAACAAATGCATTTTGCTTCTGTGCTTTAAGTTTATTTAGGGAGAAATGAGCCTGTCAGGATGTAGGGGACCTAAAAAGGGGAAGGAAGAGGAATAGTTGCAACAGGAGAATATCAAACAACAAGCAGGAAGGAGAATATAAGATTTATTCTCACTTGGAACCAGGACTGGTGTACCTCAGTCCAAAGAGTACCACTGGTGAAGTTAGAGGGGAAAGCTGTGCAAGGCAAGAGCAAAGCTGGCTCCAAATCAGAGACATTTATCTGAAAATACCTTAAAAGTAGAAAATCTATCAGATTTCAGTTAAAATAACAGCAATTCTTTGCAGGCCTGCCAAATGTCTGCAGGCTTCGGATGATTTATTGTCGAATCAATGCGCGGTGAACGCCGAAGTCTGCCTTCCTGTCTTTCCACGCCAAACAGAGGAACCTTCACAAGACCTTGGCACTTGTCAGATTTAAATCCTTAGGGCAGTATTTCTCACCTTGAGTGCAAAATTCACCACTTCCCTGTGAAAATCAGTATGGTTGAGAGCTATGTGTGTGGAGCAGAGCTTGCTGCTAGCGTTTATACAAGATTCATTATGTGGGTTTGGGTTTGTGCTCGGTAGTGTCAGAAACTGGGGGGGAAACTATCAATTCTCCTCCACCCTGTTCCCCAACAAGCTTAAAGAAGTGCATTGGAGGGCAATCTGGGCCTGCCTAATCACAGCACTGCTTTTTAGAAATAATCCTCTCATTCCCACTCTCTTGGTTTCTTTGAAACATAATGAATTGAAATTATATGTAAATGCCAGCAATATTTCAAAGGGAGGCTGTAACACAATGTCTGGTCTCTAATTAGTTTTGCAGTGTGGCCTGTAAACTTGATGATAAATGAAGCAATTAGCCATCAGTGGCTTCAATTAGATGGCAGTAAAAAAGGTAACAAAATAAAGTCACCAGCAAGGAAATTTGCTCTGAAAAGTGCTGCAGTTGGTTGGTTTCAAGCTTAACAATGAATTGCGGCTAATTGGCTTGTTTGTTCATTGTTTTTCAAGGGCAGTGCAACTGCCTAATTACGTGAGTGTTTTCCAGGGCTCAAAGGAAACAAGAAGGGAAGATGTGGCATTGCTCCTCTTGTGAAGTGCCCTATCTCCCCTCATCAACCAAGTCACTGTGGGGAGACAACACCCTCCTTTTCTCCCCTTTTTCGGAAGAGGACTTACTGGTTTGTACAGTCTTCCAGGTAGTCACTCAAGCTTTAGATCCCAAAGCACTTCATGGATGTTTATCAACAAAGCAAGCTTCAGCAGAGCCCTTTGAGACCCTTTACTTGAATCAGCAACAGGAGCTGGCTTGCTGGCATCCTCCCTACTGGAAGTACACAGTACGGGAAAGAGTCAGGTTTGTGGTAAAAGCTGTTTTCTGTTGTGATTCTGAGTACATTGTTCTGTCCCCACCTGTAAAATCGTGTTGATGATGATTAGCATTATTTTTGCAGGGAGATATTGTGGCCGTCTCACTTTTCAGAAACACTTTGTAAAGATGATGAAGTGAAGAAGCCCAATTAAGATAAAAGCAATGTGTGTGAAAACACAAGGGATTTTCAAATCAGGGTTTACGTTTTCAATTAGGAGACTTTATTGTTGAAAACAAGAAGCCAATTTGTCAGAAGCAAAGGCTAATTTGTCTTCACCTCAGAGCATCAGAGGGAAACAATACACCCTGTTCCTTCCAAACACTGACTTGGGAAAAGGAAAAGGGCCACTCAATTCCAGTTCTCCAAATCCAGTCTATTGTAGAGACTGTGGCACATCTTTTAGAGGATGATGATTATTCCTTTGCAATGCTTATGGTATCTTAAAACACAGTCTGCCCACTGTGGGTCATGCCCACACCAGGCTCTGCAGAGACCGGTGTGCACTCAAGAGGTAAAAAGCAAATGTTCTGGAAAGGACAGATGTGTTTGTGCAGACAGATCTCCACTTAGATATTTTTAAACTCTGTCAAATATCTTTTTAGGCTTAGGAAGTCCCTCAGCATTGGCTCCAGGGAATGCATCACTGGCATTCCCTGGAGAAAGACCAGTGAGGGAATGCCCCACATGCTCAGAGCTGTACTGATTTCTGTCTGGGCAAAATGACAGATTTCCAACAGTACTCTGCTTATTGATGTTTAAAAACAACTATGTGAAAAAGAAATTAAAATTTCAGTGCTGTTTCCTCGGTTCCCTGAGCAATTGAGCCATGGTGTTCAGACAGGCTTTGTGGTATTTCAAAGAACAATCTACCATTTTGCTTCTCTTCAGGGAAGTGTGAACTGATGCAGTTAGAAATCCTGGCTGACATCTGAATTCTTAACAGGAGGAGTATGTTCTTGCAGAGCAAAGAGAAATAATCAAGGCTGCATTTCAACCCCTGCTAGTTGTGGTTATTATCAGTATACATATATTACCAGCAAACTGCTGGGCTGGACGTTTAGCCCATAAACTAAAAATACTTTAATGTTTTGCTCCTCTGTTCAGAGATTTGCAATTGGAAAAAAATAAGGTTGTTATTTAAAAACAGGCTGCTAAAATGAGACACATAAAATATTGCAGTATTTTTATTATATATAAAAATGAAGTCTCTGCATTTGCTTTTTATTACTGAGTTACACACAACAAATGAATATACTCTGAGCCAACAATTTCTACTGTTACACATGTGCACTGTGTTCCTCTGACTGCAGTAGGGTTTGACTAAGCCCTTCTACTCAGTTGAAAGAGTAGGCTGAATGATATTAGCTTAAGCAATGAGAGTCAACAGGAAATAGGGAATTTGGGATCTGAACAGTAAAACGAGTATTGGAGCATGTCATTTGCACAATGGCAGTTCTTGGCATCCAGTGGCTTTGTGCTAAAAATGAGAGCTTATTCCTCAAAAATTTCCAATCTGGGGAATGTGTGGTGGGTTTGAGAGGGCTCAGAACCTCTTGCCTGAATGACACCACTGGGGCTGGAGGGCAGATGAAGATTTTAATCACTTCCAGTCATCTGCTCAACAGGAATGAGTTAGCATTACTGTGTGCAATGCCAGCATATAAGATGTTTTGAAGCACTGATATGTTAGAACTGGTTGAATCTTAGAGCTAACAATATTAAAAATATGACTGTAATCTTAGTATTTTATCTGCAGCTGTGACACAATACCTTGCCTACCCACTCCACAACTCCTTGTAGAGTAATGGCTGAATGCCAGCTATAATTGCCTAGAAAAATATTTTTTAACATTAATTGCAAAAAAGACAATCACAACAAAATAAAGAACAAAGTTCCCTCATTGAAGTAGCTTCTGGGAAGCATGTGAAGTCTGGACCTCCTTTTGCTTACTTCAATATTACAGTGTCATACCTTTGGAAAGATTCCTGATGTACATCAGAGGAAGCCAGTAAAGAATAAGGTCTGATAACTTCATGCAGAGATGAATAGCAGAATACATTAACAATCACAAGTAGCAATATTAGAGGAGAACAAAGCTTTTCATCACAAAAGTGTATCCGGATGCAAACGGCAGAGTAGGGGATTGTCACATCGGAGAGCCTTCAAAAACTTATAAAACAAACACAATTATGATCAAAGAAATTTGGGAAGCTCCTTTTGAAAAGGGGCTGAGCTATTGCCAGGAAAGCTCCTTTTTTGGTTTCATCTTTTGTTACCTAATCCATCGACTACAGTAACACCCTAAAGGTAGGAATCAAGTCTGTGACCCTTTCCATGTTGGTCCACAGCGCAGGATTAGGCTGAGTAGTACACAAACCATATGTTGTCAAGCAACAACCTGGCTCATCCTGTGTGCTAATATTAGAGTGGCCTGATACCATTCCACGTGATCTCAACCTATAGCTGTGCCATGAAGACCTGTGTTAGTTTTAAATTGGATCTGATCCCTTCAGCCTCTGTACGTGCTGGTCTTAAATCTCATGTACTTCCAGTGATTACTATCTTCTTTTTACTGTTTGCTGGTATTACTCAGTGAGAGCAATGGGAACAAAGTTTGCCATTCTCCCTGTTAATGTAAATAGGATGTAGGAGATTAGTCCCTAGTTCTTTCCATCATGATATCTTTCAGTGAGCCATAAATCTATTATCACTCCTGATGGATTGGTTATCATTGTGTCTGATTATGAGATTAGGGTATGATTAAGAAGGTATAAGATGGCAGGGAGTGTGAAGTCCATAACACGAACAGAAATCTCATTCTGGGATTAGGCCATTACCCAGCACAAGCCATTCCCCCATGAATTCACATGTTTAGCCATCTGGCTTTAAGGTTTAGCCAAACACTCATTACTTAACTCCATTTACTGTCTGGACAAATGAAATTTGCACTTATTGGCTACCATGTTCAATGGTAATTGAACTGAATTTTTACATGGCAGACCAAAACTTTGATGAAGAAATCTCTGGAAGGGATGGCACGGCACGGCATGGAGGAAGACATGAATATTCTCCAAGGCTAGAACCAATATTATGAAGGATGTTCGTCTGAATCCTAATAGTTGTTCATGAATGTAGAGTTAAGACATTCCTACTTTCCTAGGAACAAAGGGTTGCTCAAAAGCTAGCTTACTAGACAGCAAAATGTGGACCTGTCTATCATTGTGCCTACAAGTTGGAAAGTTGAGAGAAACCTATGAAGCTAGTATAAATCTAGGTACGTCTTAATCATACACAGTATTCTTTTCACTTCTGTTTGCCTACTTCTACAAGTGTTCAAGCAAAAATACCTGTAGTTTCTTGAACACATTGTTTATTTGCATTTATCGGTAACCTATATTAAGCCATGTTAAGATGAATGTAAAAGACTTTCCATTCCTTCAGATACAGGAACATGCACTGTGCCGTTATGTGGTATTCCAAGGGGAAGCCAAGGGGTACCAGGACACCCTCTGATATACCTGCTCATTCTGCTAAGGTAGGTGTTCAGATGGACCAAATAATTTCTGGTGACCATCATAAGCTAGTAAACTCTCCCTCAGCATCAGAATTGTGAGGGAGAGCACAAACCCTATGGTTGCAAGATAATTTTATTTTTTGTGTATGGGTTTGTTTAGCTTGTTGTGTTTTTAAGCAACTCTGCCGAGTTTCAGTAACTTCTCTGGCAATGCACATAGCGTTGGTGTGAACAGTTCCTCAGAACTCACAGAGAGTTCTTGCCACTATGCAGAATATTTCCTCTCTGTGATTTGATTTCACCACTCTTTTCCAAGTGAATTAGGGACTTAATAAATGACAAACAGTACTTCAGTATTTATTGCTTTTACTTACGTAAAAGTCTTGTCATGGAGAAATGGTTGTATTGCACTGATAACTTTCTAGGTAAGTCTGAAGTCTAATGTTTTAGCAAGTGTGAAGATCTGTCTTTTCATGGCATACAGGTGTTTTCTTCAGGTGCTTGGAAAAGACTAGATATTGGGTTTGTCAAGAAGAAACTTGGATCTACTGAAGCTAGTTCTCCTTGCTGTCATTACCTACCTACCAGAAAAGTTGTATTTTATGGGATTGTCTGAGTTTTAGTACTTCAGTAACCTTTTCAAAAATATTATTAGAGGCTGATCAGTTTATATCTATTCAGTGGTTGTGTTTCAAAGCACATGAAATTCATATTAATGACATGATAGCATGTGCGTTACCAGAAGATTGTGGGTTTTCTTGCAGAAGCCAGTCTGAGAACAGGCTGCTGGCTTCATAGACCGTTCAGGTGTTAGGATGAGTCTTGCACTCTTCCTGCTGACCTGCTGGTAGGAGTGAATCCTTGCAGGAACCATGGGAACAGCAGAATAAAGGCCTGCAAAAGCCCATAACTTTTGCGTGCCACCCCTCAGTTTCAAAGAATGAGGTCTGAAATCACCTAAAACATGTCAGTCTCTGTGAGCAAAATGGCCAATGGCTTGATCTATTGGGCCAGCTCTGCAGCTCTGTCCCTGAGCACTCTTTGTCACCCTCCGTGCTGGGTAGAGTCTGCAGGAAGCATCAGAGACAGCTGCCAAATTGTTTGGTTAAGGAAAAGTGATGTCTGGTTAGAACTGGCACTGGTGCGCAGAGGAGTAACATGTACCACATGCAGAGAGCTGAAAGCATCTCTGAAACAAGAAAGAAGTGGTGGGACAGCTACTGTGGGCACCTCTTTTAGGGGCTACCAGGGACAAAGAGGCTGCATGCATGAAGGACATGCACTGTTAAGAAATTATTTATGACAGAAATGCTGTAATAATTTTTTTCCTTTTACTCCTCTTTTAATTATATTTACTTCTCTGTGCTGATGAGTACTTGAATTAGTGAAAACAATGCCCAAATGAGCAAAAACTGAACACTCTGGGGAGCCATTCACTGTGCACCATCCTATAAGAAAAGAAATAAAAATAAAACAACCTCTTGATTACCAGTAGGAATAGTGAGGGAGACTGGAAGCACACCCCTGCTCCCCCCACCCCCTTCCTTTTCTGTAGGATGGAGGATAAAATTGCCAGGCATTACTATTTCCCTAAAAGATGGTAATATAATGATAGGATACTCAAAGTATGTCAGGTATGGTAGATGCAGTGTGTCATCAAGATACTGGACTGGTGTGCATGATGGAGTGACAGGCGGTTATCTAATTGAAATTGCAGTGAATAAAGCTCTGAGATGGGCTGCCAGACTTGCTTTTACACACTTATTTTCTGCAACCAGATGAAAGTCATTTTCTAAGAGCTAGCAATTGCTAACAGGGTGTGCACCAATGGGCTGGATCCAGAGGTGAAGGTCTTTTCCACAGAGGCTGAATGTATTTTTGGCAGCTTATGTTGCTCAGAGAAATCAATGTTTTTTGTAACTATTTGTTACATGAAGGCTCTGTGTTATGCTGTGCAGTGTTTTTCAGAGAAAGCTGGATTAGAAGTGTATTAGTATTGCAGCAAATAAGGGTTTACATCAGGATCTTACTGTTTGAACTTTCTGTAGTTAACAGTGCAGGTGTCCTTTTCACTGAGCTTCTCCCACCCAGGAAAGTGAGGAAAAGAGGTGTCTTCTTTCAATTTTAATTTTGATTGTTTGTATTACAATATGGAGCAGTGTCCAGAAATCTGACCCCAAATGATTTCATGGTGTCTTAACATAGTAAAGACAGATAGTAAGATAACACATACTGTAAGGGAGCTTGCAATACAAGAAGATAAATAAAGGACTCTCCAGGGCATAGAGAGGCATGCAGAGATGATGCAATTTGTTTCTAGCTTTGCAACAGAAGGAGGGAAGGAAGAACTCCATTTTTTCCCATTGACATGCCAATATGCTGTCTACTACTCCACTTAAAAAGTAAATGATGCTGACATTGTCTTTTCACCCAATTACATGCTATTTGCAGTCCAGTACCTCCTGACATCTATAACAAAATTCCCAAAGATTTAGTGGTTTGATCAAGAGTGAGTCAAATCCTGGCTCTTGGATATAGATGGTGCAGGACGAAACCTGTGGGAAGAAGGAGCTGGACAATGAATGAGTGTTGCCAGCAGAGACTCTGGAGGCTGCCAGCTCCATGAGAACCATGCAGGCAGGTGAAACAGGAGAAAGCTGAATGTGTAGGGGACAACTGGGTTTTGGGCTAAAACCAATGAGAGAAGAAAAAATATTCTGAATTATAACGACTATCCTGTAAAGGACGCAATTACCAGACCGTGAAATTAATCAGTTTTGAGACTAATGTAGTGGCCCAAAAGACACCTTATTACACACTATTAAAATGTGCAAGAAGAGGTATACATTTTTGAGACAGCATTGAATAATAAATCAGAGAATGTGGATTTTAGTGACAACACCTGGAGAAGGACCCATTTGCCATATGAAAAAAAATGGCATCGAAAAGAGACTAAATGAAGGGTGAGCCGGTTACTGCCAGCTCGTGATTTTACTAGGGTATCCATATTTTCTGCTGTGTTTGAAAGTCTTAGTTCCTGGACATGTGTAATTACGTGAGAATCTCTTAGGGTTGTTTTGGTTCCTTTTTCTTCTTAAGCACATCTAGCCCTTAAGGAGAAAAGTTTAAATATACCATCCGAATACAAATTCTTCAGAAACCAGAAGGTGAATGAAAAAATTGGAAGGGATTGTTGCTTTGGTTTGGTTTTTAGAGATCTTGTGATTGTTTTTCTGAGGCTGCTATCCTGAATTTTTTAAGACTGATTCAACATGCTTGAATCTGTTGACTTTTCTCTAGCTTGTTTCTGAGAAGTCTCTGGAAGAGGAGTTGCACAAAGCTGCAGAACAGGCCTGTTATGGTCTCTCTCTGATCCAATTTTGCTATATTTCATGGAAATTCTCATTCCCACCTGGGGAGGGTGAAGCACAGTTTAGAAGCTGGAGATGACTTCCCTCGGACACCAGAGGTTAGAGGCTCAGAAATGTTTCCTTTCACTCCTAAAAGACAAGATGACAGCAACAGAAATAAGAGAGGAAGAGAGAGCAAGGGAAAACAGAGAGAGAAACTGGTACAGATACACTGAATACCCCTATGTTATTCTTTGGCTGCTGTCCTCTAATTATTAAAACATGCTTCTGGCTAATACATATGCTTTATTTCCAAGGGGTTTGCACAGAATTATACACATTTGTGCATTTCATATCTCATAAGTCTGAATATGAATAGCAATGGAAGACACCCGATTGTCTTAATCAGCCTAATGACAGTCAAATTAATTCTCCAACTCAAACCAGCAGTTAGCAGTGTTTTCTAGAAGCTTGACATTTTAATGTAGAAGCAGCATTGTTCAGATTAGATGTTTTAAAATGGTGATGGTGTTGTCTTTTAGCTCTTTTGTTTGTGAGTAGGTATAGTTGGCACGGCAGTTATAACACCAGGTATTACTGGACCCAGGACCTCACCTCTGCAGAGAACATTACTCCTTCACCTTGTGCAAGGCACAAGGCAAACCTGACTTTGGAAAAACTCATGTTTTTAGATAGATCTGAACACCTGTTTACCTTTCAGCACTTCCACTGAGGTGATGAGTTGTGTTAAGAATGCAGTTTCAGGAACCTTTCTGCCTACTAACTTCCCCCCCATTAGGTGTGAGGTATTTCACCTTACTCAGGGACTGGCTCTGATCCATCCTGCCTTGCTATCTTGTTATTTCCTCTGGGAGTCATGTAATAACAATGCTATTGTTTGTTCAGATTAATATCATTTAAACAAACCTCGCTAGATTCCCTGTGGATATTCCTCCCCACGAAAAAAACAAACACAAGGCTTCTCCCTCAAGGATGCAATTAAGCCTCCACTTAGCAGGTACAGAGTGTCGGAGAGTCACACTAGAGCAGAGATATCTCTGTTCACAGGGAGGGAAGCTAAGAAGCTCCTATTAAGCACTACTTAGCCGAAGCCATTAACCCACATTGCAGACCGCCAGTCCTTCCAGACGCAGGCAGGCACGGTGCTCCTCTTGCTCCTTGCTGGACAGTCAGCCTGGCTCCAAACCTGGCCCCCACCAGCGCCTGGCTTTGAGCCTGGCACCCCAGGGTAGGGCTGGAGCTGCTGGTGTGCATTGCTGGCTGCAGTGCAAGCTGCTGGGCAAATGGAAGATGCTCCCCTGTCCTCCTGGGGGGCTGAGGGCTTCCACCCCTGCCACCTTTACTGGCATACACAAGCGGTGAGACTTTCAGAGTGGGAACGAGCAAATAGACTTTTCCACCTCAGTATCTTGGATGAATAATCCCAGTGAAACTCAGCTGCACAGGCACCATTGTATATGAAAGACAACCTCACCAGTGCAGAAAAAAATTGTCAAATCAAATTTCCCTTACGGATGCTCAAGCACAGGGTCATAAGGAGCTGAAGTTGGCATTTTCCAGGTGCTTCCCTGGGCACACTGCAGGGGCAGCTGGGACCCCCAGGGGACGACAGCTCCCTGATTTGCCCTTTGGGAGCCTTGGCTCCAAATCCACTCACCTCCAAATGTGGGGATTAGGATGTGCCCAAGAGGTGCTTCTTTGCAGTGCTACCATCAGGTTTTAATGGAAAAAGTCTAGCTGTAGACTTGAGTCTAACCTGACTTTGCCGTATCGAGCCAGGGCTGGCATTTCCTGCCCCGTGATTTGTCCTGTGACAGCTACAGGAGAGGCTAATGAAAAATGAGAGGAATGTGTTGGCGATCTTAGCAGCCATATTTCACAGTGTGGTTTTGAAACAGTTTGTTTTCTTAACTTCCTGAGGTCAACGGTTACTGGAGATGGATGTCACCACGTGCTCATTTGCAAAAATAGTGATGGGCAGGCTTTAGGTGAGTGAACAGTGTTATGGGAAGGTAAAGAGAAAAAAAAAATGAAATACTTGTTTGAGACATGGTCAAGATTTCAAAAATCTCAGTTTAGGATGATAGTCAGGCAGATTCAGTAGGCCTTTCAATTAATTTATTATTTGTTCCAGAACTGAATAAACAATGCCTGAATATTCAAAATTATTTTAGGCTTTTTTGATTAATATTTAAGCCTTTTTGAATTCAAGCATGACCACAGACAGACTCCTGTCCCTTCCAATGGGCTTTTGATCTCTTTTAGTATGAAAACTTTTATTAATTCCTCAGGTATTGGGAATGCACTGACTTAGGACACCAGCCAAGCACTTGAAGACATGAAATATTAGGGAAAGGACTCACTGATGTTATCTACTGAAGAGTCTAAAAGCTAGGAGGTTTTAAATAAAATACTTCAATTTAAAAAGTTAGCAGAATTCAAACAGCAAAAATTCTATAGTGTTGTTTTTAGCATTTCTATAATATCCTCACTACCAGCTCCAAAATACTTCCCAAATAAGGCTGCGCACCATCCTCATTTTACAAGTGAGGAATCCTGATGTAATTTATTTACCCAGACCAAGCACAGGGCTAAAGACATGCAGCCAGCCATCAGCAGAGCCAAGAGGGGATTTCCATCCCTGTCCAGTGCCAGCCCCATGGGCATGGAGATAGCTCCCGGCTGGACGCACTCCCTTGCCGTGGGGCAAGACCCTGGGCAGTGACTGGCTGTGGGGATGGCAGTGGTCAACGCTTCGCAACAGCGGTTTCTTACCTGGCTCTGATTCAGTGCCTGTTTCCTCTCGTGCAGGCACGCTATCCTGTTACTGACCATGGTAATCTGGGCTCACTATGCAGGGATTTGTCACACGACACCCGCCAGCTCTCCTGGAAGCGATGCGGGCCAGTCACCCTAGGTAGGGAGCCGAGAATATACTGCTTCTGGCAATAATACAGAGCAACGTGATGCTCCCTCCACTGCTTCAGTTTCCTGGCTGTCATGCCGTGCGTCTGTACGATATGCAGTGCTGGCTGGCGATGAAAAAGAAATGAACTGGAAGGAAAGGGTATGACAAAAACGAATGGTATGGTATAACAGAAACTGGTTACAACGCATGCAATGCAAATACTGAGCAGTTATGCTTCAAAATGCTGAACAGATGGCATCGGACAATGCAAAGATTGTTTAGAATTACCCTAAGGTATAGTGAAATATTGTCAGAGGTGTGGGAATGTGGTGAGATTTTCCAAAGAGGTCTTCTGGGACTGCTCACATGCCCCAGTGTGTTGGCAAGCGCTGGGAGACAAATTGAAACTAATAGCTGAGCAGGTGAGACCAACAGGATCTGCGCCCGTGTTGTTAAAATGAGGCTTTAACAATGCCGAGTGGGACAGTGCCATATATTTGATAGCTGTTTCTGTTGCCATTACAAGTAATTTATTTTATGTAGACATCAGAAAGAAGATAAATTACTAGTAGCAGAAGCAATTAGCATGTTAAGCAGAAACTCTGTAGCTCTTCTTTCGAATGTTAGTGCCTGTACACAGGAAAACTTGCAGGGAACTATGGAAGCCAATTTAGAGTACTAGAAATGAAGGCACTTACTAGATTTAAACCAAATTTGAACAAAATACATTTAAATGAAGGAAAAAAAACTAAGCAGTTTACTAAATTAAAAAAAAAAAGTAACTATTACCATTGGTTATTTGCACAAGTGTTTAATAAGAAAAATATTAGTGAATTACGCTTTTTTTTTTCCATGTTAATTCCTATATCCCATTAAAATAATTAAAGGAAAAGTACAACTTTCTTCTTGACTTCTGTCTGAAAGTATGAGACAAAAGTTGTCAAGCATTCACATGTGGTTTCTGTGGAAACAGCTCATGAGTGTTTTCAGTTAAAAGAAAAATGCTCTAATTTTTTTGCAAATGATATTGGCTTAGGATGTGATGATGCTGGAGAAGTGTTTTCTGTTTTGTTTGTAAAAAGCAGAATTTTCTGAGGTCACATGTGAAACTTGAGTTTTCCCTGTTTTCCACAAAATCAGCAGGTGGTACTTGCAAGCAAACTGTATCTTCTATTTTGGCAAAAAATCACAGGAAGCAAATATATGGGGGATCTGCAGTTTGTTCCAGTGTGAAACTTGGCAAGAAAAAAGTTGCCTTCAAAAATCAGGGCTTACTTGTTACATTAGGCACTTTTCCTTTTTCAATATGCAATAAGGACATGAAACTTAAGTCTCCTGGATACTCCCTAGAGATGGACACGGTTCTCTCTTGAATTCTTTCTTATGAGAAATGAATACATATAATTTTTAAAAGGTTTCCATGAAATAAAAAAGCAAAAGCTGAAAATGTGGGTTTTTTGGTTGCCCCAAATAAATCACTTTTTGACAAAACCCCAGAAATTAAAAGTGTTGTTTACTTATTTAATTTCTGCTGAAAGTTTTCAGGAGCTGTTTTCTTTCTGCCTGTCAGTCCTCCTAATCTTTTCTTCTTCTAAGGAAGCATCTCAAGTATCTTTTTTTTTTTCAGGATTGCTTCATAAGGCTGTGTTGTTGTTTATAAATATTAAAACTCTCATCAGGAATATATTATTCCTGTGAATTCCTGTGCGTATCATATTTCAAAAGTCTGCATCTGTGAGAATTAGGCACTTTGGCTGTTAAGAGTTTGATCCAACAATTTTGGCCAAGATAAGACCTTCCACATGAATGTCAGGAGATGTTAAGACAATGGGACCAAGTCAAATCTCTGGCTTAGAAGTACTTGGGTTTATGGTCCTCCATAGGAGAATGGTTTGGAGGTGGGCACCACCCGAAAGGCTTTGCTCTGGAGTGGGATTTCATGCCTGCAGTAGTCTGGTGAGTGCTTGCAGGAGCTCATGAGCTGACTTAGGTTACCATAACCTGTCACACACCGACCTGGGCTCCTCTGTTGGATCTCAGCTGCTCTCAGAGCTGGGGGTGGCAGGCCTAACCGAGTCTCCCATGTTTGTAGGCTGTAAAATATTTCTTCTTGCTGTTCCCAAGAAGAACTGCTGTCTGCTTTGATTTCTAATCTTTGAAACCTGTGTTTCCTGCCTGGCAGCGGGTGCACACACACGTGCATGCACACACACAAGTCCAAACAGCACTTAGGATTACCACAACCCCTTTCTTATCTCGTGGCACCCACTGAGAGCCATCCCCATTTGACGTGTGATTTATTGGTTCTCCTCCTCCCTTTGTCACTGCGGGTCAACTCCACACTGAGTCAGTGACAGTCTCCCTGCTGGAGGTGGCCCCGTTTAGCACGGCTTTCCTGATGGAGGTGGGTGGCCTGGCTTACGAGTGCCAGGGCTGCAGTCTGACAGACAGATGAGGAAGTCGGTGGGATGTCGCCTTGCATCTCCTTTGCTTTTTTTTTT
>VXAA01006240.1:25000-42560 GCA_013399115.1 Anseranas semipalmata | reverse complement strand
TTTTTTTTTTTTAAACTTCCCCAGAGTTGTCAGGCTTTCTGCTTGTGGTATTTTAAAACCAGGCTTCTGACAGCTTCTGGAAGGGGAAAAGCCGCTGACATGCCATCCTGTTTTGGAGGGCAAAATAGTCCAGTGAGCGGGAGGGTGAACATAAGCAGCAAAAGAACGGGAACATCAAAAGGAAACATGAATGTTAAAGCAGAGCTTTGTCACCAAAGTCTGTTTGTGAATAATTTAAGAAAAAAAAAATCAGAGGAAACAAAATAATACTTTTTTATTTATTTTTATCCAAGTAACAATAAAATTAACAGAGTACACTGCATCCAGCAGAAAATGCAGTTGAGAAGACCTCTAGGCTAAAACTTCATCTTTAATGCCTGATTTCTCCATGACTGCGGACAGTGGCACTTTGTTCTTTAGTGCCCGTAAAGCTGAATGAAGCTTTAAGTAAGAGATAATTAAATGACCCTACATCTGATTCTTCTGTCTTACACCAGGGTACACAAGTAGCATCACTGGTGTTAACAGGGCTAAAATGTGACTCATGATGCACTTCTACATTTGTTGAATAGCACAGCTGTCAATATTCTTAAAAAATAAATTGGCAAATTAAGGTAGCAATTGGTTCTCATAAAATAAACTATAATGTGTGTCCCAGACAACACATATGTGAGAATTAATCTCAACCAGGCAGAGGCTTATTTATTTGATTAACTTTTAGATATGATAAGTAACCACGTTGGAGTCAACGCAATAAATAAAGTCAAACATGTGCTTCGTCTTTGCGGGGCTGCAGTCTTAAAGCTGAAAATGTATAAAAGGGCTGCTTAGCTGGAAGCCATCAAATTTGTAACCTTTCTCTCTTTTTATTATGTACAAAAGAAAAGAGCTTGCATTATCAACAGTTTCTTTTATCTTGAATTTAAATGCAGTTCCCAGAAAACAGCTCACATTAAGGTTTGATTAGAAGACAGTGCCACATTTTCTAGCATGTGTTACTCTATCCTGCATTAAATTTGTGGGAGTTAAGAGTAGGGATCACATTTTATCTTGAGCTAGTGCAGGATTCAGTCTTGTACTGAGCTGTAAAAATTGTCCCCTGAAGCCAGTGGAATGACTTTCGTAGGAAGAAGTGTTAAATGACTGGAATAAGCACTGTTCTAGAGAAAGAGAGAAATTTTAATCTCATATCCTTGTAAAGGCTCATTTCAGCACAAAATTCCTATCTGAAACAGTCAGCATAGGTAGCACGTAAAAGCTAAAAGGTATTTTGTGTTCTGAAATTCTGACATCCTGTTTCCAAAAGTGGCTTAGATGTGGCTGGTACCTATGAGACCTCAGGGACTGCTCTCAGTGGAGGAGAGCTTCGAAGGCCAGTGCCTTTGTGAAATGTGTCAGACAGTGTGTAAGACTGGCAAAATATAAGGATCTGACTTGTAATTGGATTTTGAAACCAGAAACTCTTGTGTGGCCTCTCTGCCACAGTATATTAGGATGTAGATAGGGTGTTTCAAGGTCTTCAACTTTTCCATGGTTTTCACTTGCATGCTGAAAATACGTGGCTTCACAGAGCCATGGCTGTTAAGTGCAGGAATAGATCCTTGCTTCTTCCTCTCACCCCATTGACTTGTTTAGATCAGGGTTTCACAGCCATTTAGCACATGCACCATAAAGGCTGTGGGGCTTCAATACTGATAAAGGTAATTTCAGCCTAGTTTTTAGGCTTTGTTCAGAGGAAAAAATGTTAAATGCAAGCCCTAATTTTTCTATTTGTGGATTTACAGTGTGCTGCTTATTTTGGATAATCTCTGTTGGCAGCTTAGAATTACTTTCTCATTACATACCATGCTGTAGTCTTGATATCTTGTAGCAGAGTGCAAGTAAAGTTTAGGTTTGGGGCAAAACATAGAACCAGTGGTTTCTAAATATTGTTTTGTTTCTTTTTAAAGGATTTTTAAAAAATTATATTGAGCCTATTTCAGTAGTAATATTTCCCTGGTGTATATAGTACTGGCAGTTTCTCAGCTGTCTTTGGGGTAGGTCAGGTTTTTTTGTGGAGCCCATCCCAGCCAATCCATCGGTGCTGTCTAGGCTGGGGCTCTTGGGAGGGCTGGACCTGGGTACGAGCTGGTTACCTCTACACTATGCTCTCAAGTAAACAGCGATCTGATCCCCCAGCAGCATGGCCATATGGGATGCCCTCTGGCCGTGACAATCCCTGGAGTGCATCCAGTGACCAGAGCTTTATTGCCAAATGCCAAATTCTCTCACTGTAAAATGTTAGGTGGAGGGGGGAAGTTATGCTTATTCCAGAGCATAAAGGAAAATTCAACTGATCCAAACATTCGTATTGCAAAATTTTCAAACAAATTATTTATTTACTTGTACAGAACATGTGTCACAAATCTGTTAAGTGAGGGACGTTCAGGGTGTGTTTTCTTGTTTGAATGCTGGCTTTGGGTTCTACTTGGAACAACATAGTTTGAAAAAAATCAGAAATGACCAGATGTTTCAAATAATTTTATCAGTATTTTTCCAGCTTCTATTTTATATATGCATAAAATGCAGATGCATATATATATATATATATATATATATATATTACATATACGTGTTTAGACAGGTTATGTGTAATTGATCTGGGCCACTTTCCAAACTGGTGCAATATTGGTCTTGTTTCAATGAATGCTATGCAATATATGGTGGGGATATGGGTTTGTTAATTTTAAACTATGAAAATACATACTTAACTTCACACATTCAGCAGACCCACTGCTGCACACACAACACAAAATAAAGTATGTGCAGCACCAGGCCTTAATTTGTTAAGTCAAAAGCTGTATGACTCAGTCCAGAGCGTTCCTTTGTGGAGCTTTCCCATTTTTCATTAAAGATGATGTGCCATGCTCTAAATGCAGCTGCTCCAAAAACAAAGCAAAAGAGAGAGAAAGAAAGGGAGGGGGGAAAATAAACCAGAGTAAAAATGAAACAAAATATTCCTCAAAATTAAAACCAGGATGGTATTTTTATACAGGCTGTAAATGTTTTGGTCTGATATGTGTGTGTATAAATATATAGAAACACACAGACAACTAAATACTAGTCCAAAAAATACATATTGCTATGTCTGCCAGAAAAGAGTTTTTTCAATGCGTGAATTTGTGAATTGTTATACAATTAGATGTTTCTATATGTATATATATTTTATATAAATATGTAGATGGTTTACTGGGAGTACTGGAGGGAGTAGAAAAATATCTAGCCCTAACACCTCTGCATCTAAGTCTGAGGATTTTTAATTCAGAGTGCATTGAACGAATGATACAGCAATGTAACATTGGCTATGTGTAGGAAAAGTTGCCTATTTGGTGGGTGTTAGAAGATGACAAACATTTCATTGTTCCAGTAAGAAATCAATACGGTCTGTTTATGCAAGCACTGCAGCTCTGGAATGAGAAAGTTGTTACTGTTTCTTGCAGAGCTGGATGGAACTATGGACATAATTCTGGCTCCACTAAAGCCAGTGACAAGACTGCCATTTCCTCCTCTCAACCAGGATTTGGGTTGTTTCTTCCTCTTCTCTTATATTACAATTTATGTGTTTTCTTAATACTGATGTGCTTTTTATCTCAGAGATCTCTGCAAGGCATCCTCACCAGCAATTTTTTTGTGAAACTTTCAGTGACCAAGATTTTCACATGGTCAGATTTGGAGAATGGTTGGAAAATGTAAAAGGCCTAATAAAAGCTGGTAGGAAAACCTTCAGGTGCAGAAAGGTACCCTAGCCTGTAATCACGTCTGCAGTGCTATAGCAGTAAGCACAGTTTTGCTCCCCGAAAGGCTGCAGTGTACCCTGCCACGTACATAATTTTTCCAATCTTTTGCATGTTTACCACTAAATTCTTCTGTGGAGAATCTGCGCATGCAGAGCACGTGTGTGTGTAACAGGGAGGAGGGGGAGCTGGTGACAAAGGAGCACTATCAGCCAGAAGACAGGCACTGAAGCCTGTGAATGCATGAACATAACAGCGCTAGGCAGAGAGCTGAAGGCCGGCACATTTTCTTTTATTGTAAATCACACAACGTAGGCAGTAATCCTTCCAGTCACTTATAGCTGTGCTTTCCTTGGACTGTAGACTTTTCCTGTGATCAGAACAGGCAGAAAACATGAAATCAGCTAATTAGCCTTTCAGCTGGAAGCATTTTAATTTTAATGGCAAGGGTGGAATGAAGCAGCTGTAATGCTTAATGATTTTTTGCGGGGTTTATAATTGAATCTCACTTGGGCTTTTCTTACTGGTAAAATATTATGCAGGGAATTCAATCAATGTGTTACACGTCTTTCAAGGATTCTGTGCTCTTTGTAAACTGCTTCCCTTACAATGATGAATTACTGATCTATCACTCTGGGTTAGTTGGCCTTGAGTTCTTACGTGGTGTGGACAGATGAGGCATGTAATTTCATTCCCGCTCGCTTTGCACACTTTTCCTTGGCCTGCTGGCAAAAGCCCTCTGGTGCCAGGTCTCGCATTCCAGCTGTTGTGCATTTATCTTACTATCGTACAAATACTTTTTGGTAAGGGGGTTGCAGGGCAGACAATATTTGTGGGAAAATCCACAGAGTCTGGCTGCACCTTCTGATACGCTGCAGGATGATGCAGTTTGTTTCCCCATAGCTTAGACAGGTCACATACAGACAGGCGTTTGGCTGAAGACCATCAAAAACATGTTGTTGGGACCAATTTCTGTGCATCTCTATTAGATGCAGCAGCAGCAGCAGCTTTGTACACACAGGGAAAACAGAAGCTCCTAACCTGACTGTGCTTTTCAGTTTGCAATAAGACCATGCTCCCTGCACTGCCACGGCTCACAACCCAGGTCTTGCTGTAATTGCCTTCTGACAGCTACCTGGATTTACTCATCGGTTTCCCCCTTTTCCAGTGAAACCTGAAACCAGGTGAAACTTGCTCAGAGTCAGGTTTCACTTCCAAACTGAAATTCAAAGCCAAAAGAAGTCCCAGGTCTTCCAAGGTTCACCAGTCTCTTGTCAGCCCGGGACCCAGACACATACTAACCTAAGCCAATTTAAAGCTGTATGTGAAAATAACATGAATCAAAGTCTTTTCCCATTGCTGTTGGATGCACTTGCTTTTAACAAATTTTGTTTCCCTTGTATATTTCTCTTCCTCTTTTGTACGTTCTCTATTGGATAGAGTATAGTGATCGTGTAATTGCACTGGGGCTTGAGATAACTTAGGTACAGGACAAGTACCCATCTTTTAATGGGCGGCATAATGATATGAGTTAAAATGTCTCACAAAAATTCACATGACTCATGTGAATGTGTCCAAGACCTCTCACTGAATTGAGAAGTTTTGCTTGGGTAAAAAGAAACAGGTATGTCCAATTAGGCACAAAGTCTGCATAACAGGATTATTTTTAGCTCTTTGAAAAAATTAATATATATATATATATATATATTTTTTTTTTTTAAAGGAATACTAACAGTAGTTTACTTTGGATAATTCTGCTAAGCAGCTGGATTTTGAGGAGATTATGTAAACTGAAGTAATTGCCAGACTTATGATGCATGTTTCTTGCTAGCCATAATTTAATTCTATATTAAATTTTCTGGCTTTCACCCTCAGTTCCATATGATCTGTGCTTTGTATAGGGCCAGAAGTGGTGCGTAAACAGTAACTATGGCAGTCCTGAAAATCGTCTGTTCCTAAGCCAGGCCTTAGACCCATTTTCTGCTAGGTGTATATTACAGCTGCCTTAAGGCTATTCTAGATTATGCCTGCTTGAATCCCACAGGGATATTCACACAGCAGAGAAGAGCAAGACTGTCCTTACTGCACAGGTTTTACTTATTGTTTCAGGGCAACATTTGTGCCAGCCATATTTCACATTTATTTTGGATCAAATGTTTTCAAAAGTGGTAGTTTCGTAAAGAAGTCAGGGCTTTAAAATATGGGAGCTATAAAACTAGCTAGAGCCTCATATCCTGAAGGTACCCAATTCTACACATAAGCTACACTAAAGATAGCAATGAGAAAAGTAGGAAAAGCACCAATGTGATAAGGCACCAGCTGCGAACAGCCCAGTGGACTACAAAAATTCTCCTGCTGTTGCAACCACTAGCAGAATGACCCGGGGTGAGGGTAAGGCCACGGTAAGAAATGTGAACAAAAATGCAAACACAAACCCAGCCAACAAAGCATATTTTATCACTACTTAAGACTGTGACTTTTTCCAGAGTATCAAAATTACTGTCCTGTGCTCTTCCGGGGATATCTACTGTGAAAGTTCAACATCTGATCAGCCTCAGAAGGTCTCGTCTGGTGCCTGTGGTGGGAGTGAAAGTATGAGAGCAGAGTTAAGTCACTGTATCAAATCTGAAGAAAATTCTTGATAGGAAAATGTAACTATATTCTTGATTCCCATTGCTAGTCCTGGAGAAACTAATGTTCCAGTCACAGCTGGAGCTCAGCTCCTCTCCTTGCCTGGCCCTTGGGAGGGTCACAGGCAAGTCCTGAAGAAGTGTGCTGACGTCTATGGGGCAGTTTCGCCTAAAGAACTGAGAATGGATGTGGTGGGGACAGAACCATGGGCTGCATTTGTGGTTCTCGCTCCCCTCTGCGATGCTCAGTCGGGCTCTGCGTTACCTTTGTTGTCTTTAACATTCAGCTGGGCTGTTGCCTTTCATTCACATTCACGGTTGTTAGTGTAGCTCTGTGGTTGTTTCCTTTGTCTCTCCCTGTCCTTCCACCAGCCCATCTCTTTGAGGACGGCAGGTGGGACTCCGAGTGCAGAACTGAATTAATAACTAATCCATAATGCTGGGAGAGGTTATATGGCAAACTTTTGAATGGACATAACTTAATATCGTGGTCTTCTTTTAGATCCATGGATAGAAAGAGCGATTAAATTGTTGCCAGTTCTCCCAGGAAAGCGTGGAGTCACGGGTGGCAATTTAGTTAAGGACACCTTACCAGATCCTCTTTGTGGTGGGAGACTGGTTGCAGGCTACATGGCACTCCTGCCTGAAAAAAGCCCACATTCCACTTGGCTGCATTATATTATTACCTCCCTCATCTCCACGCCTTCTCTGAAACTGTGAAATATCAGGCTGCATTGCACTCCCCAGGCAGGCTGTGGTGTCTTTGGGCACAGAGGACACAAACTCCTGTGCTACAGAAAGGCTGGCCTGGCCTTTGGTTCTGCCAGAAGTTTTCACAACTGCATTCATCTGACCTCTGCCAAGGTCAGGCACTGAGACTGGCACTGACACCGCAGGTACAGCAGCTGGTAACCAAAGTGAGCCACCCTCGAGCCACAGGACAGCTGGAGCTCAATAGTCTCCCAGTGGGAGAAGCACCGCAAAGCAAAGGCAAGAGCCCTCCAAGCCAGGCGTGCCACGCAGGGAAGGAGCCCAAAGCATCACAGTGACCTCACTTCTCTCCCGGCACTAAGGCAGAGCCAGATGTATTTCCCTTGCAAGGCAGCCACCAGCGTGAGCAGAGCACTGGGAGTGCTCTCTAAACTGGTGCAGCTCCTAGAAAGAACACTTCTCATAACTCAGGCACTGATGTTTTCATCACCACAATGACAGTTCTCTGATGAAGCCTATCATTTGTGCTCCTGCCTGACATACATCTCTCCTGCTGGCTCTAGCCTTCACTGGCCCTTTGAAACTAGCTTTGCCCAGCCAGCACACTGGTTGTCTTCTGGTATGGTGTCCCCATGGTCCTGCTGGGGATTTTGGGACCTGCTGCACAAGACAGCAAAAACTGCATTTCAGCCACTGAATAAAAAGAGTCCTTATTCTCCAGAGAGAGACCCTGGTCAGACCAAAATACCAGAATAGCAATAGGGTTACCCAGATGTTAAGCAACGTCAGCCTCACAATTTGCCACCTAGGGTCTCCTTGCCATAACTGGAAGTAGCAGAAATCTTAGCATGGGTACAAGATAGCTTAAAGGACTAGATGAATAGGATGTTCTGTGCAAATATCCAGAGCTGTGGGACAAGATTTTCATCATCATAAAGAGATTCCATAAGCTGCAAAAAGATCCTGTCAGTTCCTTATCCTGACTTCCCTACAAACAATGGGTTATTAGAATTTGAATCGCTATTTCAAAAGACACCTGCAAGAAACCAAAGAGAGATCCTGAGAACCATGTACGTGGTTTGAGAATTTTTTCTTAGCTTGATTTGAGATCATTCATTACACATCACACATTTGGGAAAAATAACAGTAAAGTACAGAGTATAAAACTTTCCCCTCTGATAATAAGTCATATTTGTCGCTACGTTACAGCTTGCTTTTATTTTCTATTCACTCTGTATTATTCACTAGAAACTTGTTTGATGTTAATTATTAACCAGACAGTGAAAAGGCCAAACTACGTCTACACAAAGAGCCCTTGCCATGGATCCTGCAGCATATCCCCACCTGCCTCGGTGGACCAGGTACCTCACCTCTGACCCTCGCCGCGTGCTCCATCAGAGCACCAGCGCATTTGCCTGGCTGCTGCAGCCCTGCACCAGTCTCTGGTGTCTGCAAACCTGTGTCACGCACCAGCAGCCGGGTGAAGGACCTGACTAAGAAGAGTAGTGCAATTTCTGACCCTGTAGAGATGCCTTGTTCTCACATCCCACTATTTCTTGCCAGTCACTTTTAATGGTATCTGTGCTAATAGGTATTCAAAAAAGAATGACTGGTTATTTGTCCTGTAACCACAGTGTTTTTTCAAAATATTGTAGCCACTGTGGATCTCCTAGCTATTTTTTTTTAATGATTTATCTTTTCCTTCCATTTTTTAGAGCCCTCAAAAAGCTGGGCAGAGGCACCCAGAGGACCATGAATACTGGCAAGATACCTCAAGAGTGATGTGTGCAGTGCTGGAAGATCCTGCTGGCAAAATCCTCTGTTCTCAAAATGATGTGCATGCTGACTGGTAAGACCTGCAGTAAGCACCTGGGTGGTTCATACTTTCACTAATAAATAAGAAGTCATCTCAGTATGTGGCGATAGTAGGTAATTGAACTCCACCAAACAACAACCAACTTAAATTCAAACTATTGATTTATCAACAACAGTGGTGAGTTTGCTTTCTAATATCCTAAATGGCTCTCTCTCATATTTTGCTCCAAATACATCAATAAGGTCTATCTGCTTCACATTTGTGTGGTGGATTTACTTTTCGTGCACCTGCTATTACTCTTACGTTTCACTGATGAGGAGAGGCAAAGATTTCTACTCTAAGCAGTTATTGAATTACATTTATATTCTTGTGCTTTTTTCTCATCTCTTTCTCTCTCTGGAAAAGATCTCAGATTCACAGGCTTCATGCCTGAGTGATCCATGGAGCCCCATTTCCTGCCTGCTTCAGTGCTTTAGGTAACAGAAGTCGTCTCTCTCTGGTCTCTGAAGTGGAAAAGCTAACTGTTCCCTTCAGAAGAAAACCTCTTTTGTTCCTACTTTATTACTTATGACTAATGACATTATGAAGGGCTTTGCTCTTGTGTTTCTGTCCTTGCTGCTGCTGGGGAGTATCACAGCATGCATTCATGGACTTTATGCTACGCTCCCAAGCAAACTTGCTCTTCACAGCGTTGCTTTGGACTGCACAGCATGTGCCATATTTTGGGCAAAATCCTCATTACTTCGGTGAGGCTCTGCATCCTCAGTACTCTGGATGCCTCTTCCCTGCTCACGAAGGATTACCTTGGTTGGAGTAGCACCACGGAGGCAGCAGCCAGGCCCAACAACATCAGCGAGGGGTTTTACGAAGCAAAGGGTGCAGCTATCACCTCTGCATCCGCCTAGCGCGAGAGTTATCTCCAATTCACTGCTGTCTAGAATTGCTTGTTATTGATTCCTGTAAATTGTCCTATTTGTCTGAGCGCTGCCCAGATGAACAGCAGACGCCTGAGAAACCGAAATAGGAGTCAGCCACAGAGTTCAGAGATTAATCTGTCCCTTTGGGGTGCTGAACAGCCAGAAATCCAAATAGCTTGTTGTAAGAGGCTTAACAATGCAGAACAGCTGATTTCAGATTCATCCATTGAAAACATACATTCATGTTGTTGGATGTTGGAATAATGCTAAATCATTTTAATCTAAACCACATTTGAATACAACTCCCACAGTTTAAAGGGCACTGAATTAATCTTGTGAGTAACAGAGTTGCCTCGTAAAATGCATTTGTGTGATGTTGTAAGAAACTTATAAGAAACTTGACTGTGAAGGGGGCAACTCTTTGAACTTGTAAACCCTCACTGTTTAGAAATATATAGCTGTTTGAACATGAGTCTAAACGCAGCAGAATTTGAACAAACTGTTCCTCTGCTTTCCCATATTTTAATGTGCTCATCAGTGAATATTTATGTATAAACCCTGTAGTAAGCGCAGTCGTCATTTCTCAGCTGTCTCCAATTGGCAGATCGATGAAAAATTTGGTGTGCTCCCACTCAATTGAAAAAAGTAACTAACAGGCTGCTAGGTCATTTTCTCTCAACGTTAATCCATCATTATCACCTGAAGTGCATTACTTTGAAGACTGAAGAAGGTCCATATTTCAATTTAAATGATGCCTAACAGGTATAAGCTTGACATTTTCAGTTCCCACTAAGGCTTAAACAGCTGACAACATTTTATTTTTCTGAGAATATATCTTTTCCTCCTCAAGGAATTCTATACAAAGACTTTGCAGTAGGCATGCCTTTATGCTAACCAGAGACAAGTCTAGTTAGTTATTCAGAAATGCCTTCATTTTGTAGGGCTTTAAATTATAGTTGTGTGAGAAAGAAGTTTTTTCTTTCTTTTTTTTTTTTTCTGTTAATTTTTTTTTTCCTCCGGCCAAAATCTTTGTGATCTTCAAAAAGGATAATATAAGATACCTGCTTTGTTTGGGAAAGAAATGCAGTAANGAAATAAGCAAACATCTTGTATATGATGATGAAAATATTTAAACATTATCCCATGTACTAGTATTTTTTTTTTTTTTTCTTTTTTTTTTTTTTTTTTGCAGCGAGATGGTCTTCAGCCTGGACTTGTCATCTAGCGGTGGTAAAGGAAGGCAGTAGCTCCTTTTGGGTGAAATGGCAGAAATGATCTCTATGGATATTCTTGTGGAGGTATAGCTTGGGTTCTTCAAGTTTGCTGTGGACCAAGTCCTACTCTATGTGAGGACTGCCCACGGGCTGAAAGACTGGAACATTGCTGGTACCCTACACCCAGAAGCAATTTGGAGAGGGATCCCACTTTACCAGAATACTTTCAGTCCTTCCTTGCATTTCCTCCAAGGCACATGTATGCAGAAATGCATGCCATGCGTAATACAGTTGCCAAAGGTTGAGAATGTCAGGTTCTCTCAGGTCTCAAGAACCCGCAGATGTTTCAAATCAAAATGCTACCTTAATAGGAATAATGAGGTGTTTGAGAGAATATTTTGGTCTGTGCCATTTGAATGGGAAAAATTATCTTTTCTGTACTCTGGGCGTTCTGTTCATCTGAGCATCTTTGGCTCAAACTCCTTCCCATAACTTATCCAGAGAAGTAAGCCAGTGATTTTTCTCTACATCAATTATGGGTGTAATTTACTACCTTAAAAATGTCCATATACATGTAAGGTATTCTGAACCAACGTTGAGTCGTCTGTTTCCAGTGCTGGTGGACTGGGGTGCAGGCACCTTTCAGGGTATATATGCCACAGTGCCAGGCAGCAGGTGCAGAGCTGCCCATGGTGGGAGGAATTTGGTGGAAAAGTAGTCCCAGATGTACTTTATTTCACCCTGGGCACAGCAAAAGCATGTTTTGCAGCAAACAGATGGATTCCAGTCTGGCTCTGTCACGTAGAGAAGATGGTAGTCCCTTTTCAGAGAAAGGAAGGAACTGCAGCTGTTGGAGACCTGCTGCCTAAAAGGTCATGAGAGAAGATGGAAAGCATTTTTACACAGCATCCCACTCTTCCTGGGAGAGTCCTTGGAGTCTGGGCCACAACATTTGCTGGATGTAATTCACTCTCTGTGTAACTCAGAGGGTTTTTCCTCCTCACGCCACCATTCCTTAGAGAGTCTATCTCATGCTGAGCAGTTTTGCATAGTTAATTATTAACTATACATTATTTCAAAATAGTGCTTTGAAATTTTTTCCTTTTGTTTATTTTATGGAAAAAAAAAGAAAAAAAAACACATTACCCCCAATTATGGTGTTTCCTTTACTGACATACTTTGCATGAGATTGTTGTTTTATGGGAAATTACACAGTTCATTAACTTCTGGAATAATAGGTATCCAAAGGTGTAATCAAATCATAGGCTGTAAATAAAAGGAATTTTAAGGTACAAAATCTTCATTGAGCCTGTCTCCCAAAGCATCCTGTTTTCGGATGCATCTTGCCAGCTCAGCAAAATCCAGTTTATGTGTTTTGCTTGAAATGTTTGCCCATCAGAATGACCTATTCCTATGGGTAGCAGAATATCAAATGTTTTTAAGCATATTGTATTAACATCATATGAACACACTGAACTCTTAAAGGTTATTCTCTAAAGACGCTAACAAAGACACACACAACAATTACATTTATAAATATAAAGGCTGAAAGGAGACAGGCAACTGAGCAAGAATACCATTTTTTTGAACCTGGAATTTTGTACAACTATTTTAGAAGTTACTGAGGTATATTTTCCTGTCTTCCACGAGCTGTAAAACATCACTAACCCCATTCTATTTTTTTTTCTGCATATCTAGATTTATACTGCATTCCTCACTGTGGTAGCTTAACCTTATTATCTCAAAGCATTATATCTATTCAGCTATATCATCATTAGGTGATAGGTGTCCTGTAAAAATAAAATTCAGTAAGATGAATCAAATTTGTAGCTACATACTTAAAGGTCTGATCCTTATGAGATATCAAGAATTCATTTCCACTGCTTGTGCTGGTGGTGCATATCAGCTAAAGTGCTAACAATAAGTACTTAAGATCATTTAAATATATGCATGTGTGTATATATATTTATATGTAGAGAGATACAAATAAATAGCCATACATATTTAGAGACATAAATATGTATAAATTCAGGTGATGTCATTTGAAGAAAAATATTTCAGAGGAAACTGTGGGCTCCTCAGAGGATGAAGTAGAGTGCCTAGTAAAAGGGCTCAAGCTTAGCCTTGAAAACCAGTATTTTATCTACAATGAAAACGATGGATTAATTGTATGTAATTGTATGTATAATGACATGTGCATGTATATCTTTAGATCAAAATATATCTATTTCCTTGCACTGAAGGTGGAAAACACAGCTAGGCAAATAACATTGGCCAGACTTGCATTAATGCCCACGTGTCTGCCAAGTGAAAATCTGCCAAGTCTCCAAGAGTGTAAACTCTAATTTCTGCCTCCCTCAGCCTCCTTGCCAGAAAGAACTCACTGCTCAGGGTCCCACTTTTGTGGTGTTAGAGCTGAGACCCTCTGAGGGAGCGTCCATAAATATCATTTCTATTCTTCCCACGTGTTTTAAAATCCACACTCCAAACCCTCGTGCATTGTCCATTTCTGTCCATCATTCATAGCCAAACAAAACAAAGGAGTATGAATAATGGTAATGTAAAAAGCAGCAGGCAAATGTAATCTACAGAAATGCTGGGTGGGGAGCAGCATCTCTGACTATACTTGGCTTGTATTTATATGTGCTGCTATTAATAATAAACATAGTCTCTACTCCTTTGCCATATGATAAACATCATGTTCAGTATAGAGTTTTGAGATTTGGATCCGTCATTTAAACCTCTGAAACAATACATACATGACCAGATCTGAACCATCTGAACTGTTAGAAATACAACTGTTCTGTAAAGTCCACTGCGGAGCTAGGTGCAGCTACCACGAGAACAGCATTTGCTACCTCTCCAGAGGAAAAAGGTCATACTGGGCCAGCGTGGTTTTCAGTACTCAGCTTTCCTTTGGTGATATTGTTAGACATGCAGAATATTTAAACAGGTTTTATGGCAACTGGCAAATCAACTGCTGTGAAATGATATGTATAACAAGGGACCTAAGGAAAGACTAAAAATATAATCCCTAATCTAAAGCATCTGACATGTTTTCTGGACAGTAGTTTGGTATTACCCAGATGTATGCTCATAGAGCCATCTATGCAAATCAAAAACATCCATCATACTGAAAGGAGTTTAATTATAAAAGCCTTGCTTTCCTAGTGAATCTGGAGCTTCAATTTTAGTTATTCCTGATTTCACACCACTTAGCTTCTTCTTTTAAATTACATTCTGTTGTATGTCCATCACACTAAAGCTGTTGGAATCGTGATAACAAAAAGCTGGTTCCTAAAAATGGAGAATAAAATCTTCAAAACCCCTATGTTTCTAATGGAACACATTCCTTAATCATTGCAATATTTTTAATTTGTGAATTTATGAAAAGAGTGGGTATTAATGAGCATGGGTATGATGGCGTGGCTGTGGTCAGACCCTGAGGACACTTGAAAGCTACCACCATCCCAGCCAGCAGCTCAGCTTGGATGAAGATTTAGCACCTCTTGTAATGCCAAATCACCAAACTTCTTGAGGTGAGCATCGGGATTTGGTAACCCACGTACAAAACCCCACCAGCCTAGCAGCAGCAAATTTCAACATTATCTTTACACACAGTAATTTCTTGCTTGTGCTAACATGTTGCCCTGTTCAGGGTCCCAGCTGGCCATGCCTGTGCTGCTAAGAGGTCTGGGGTCAAACTCCTGACCCCTGGAGCGTGGTGCGCACCAGCTTGGGTGCCCATGGCTCAGGGTGACTCTTCCATGGCCGGGCTGCCTGGAGCCATCCCGAACAGCAACAGAAAGGCCAGCAGCGTGGGTAAGCAAGGGGCAAGGGACACAGGGCAAGACAGTCCTCCCCCAGCCACTGTGTTATCTTGCTCCTGTGTGGGAAGATATCTGCATGTGTTAGAAAGCTTTGCTGCAGACAGAGTCACCAGAGGCTATCCATGATTTAAAAATCAGAAGCAGTGTCGTGTTGACTCTCTATAATATGTGAGTAGTAAAAGTAAATCATTTCAGGCCATTTATTTAAAATTTTTCAGTTTCACAGTTAATATTGTTATGCTATACATGTATCTGTGGCCCTGGTCATCTGATACTTTTGAAGGCTTGCATTATTCCACAGAAAACCTTGAAGTCTGTTGCTTTTGGATGAAATCTGTATTCCTGTGACAGAAAAGTGCTTTAATGGTACTTTCATTCTTTAAATAAATCATAATTAGGTCACCAACATTCTCTTTTAAAATAGCTGTATTGCTTCAGCATCCACTCGTTTTGAATTCAAGATGCTGTTTGCTGAAGACTCCTTCTGGAAGTTCTAGGTTAGAAAAAACTTGCCATAATGTCAAGAATACAATAAAAGCAGTTTTTAGCAGCTCTGCCATACTTACAGTAATTATTTGTGGTGCCAGTCTGGTCAGAGCTGTTAGTACCAAAGATCCTGACCTGGCTGGCACTAGAGTGGCTCGTACCTGCCATGGATATAGAGAACAGTGCATCTGTTCTGTGAGGGAGAACAGCATGGGCAAGGGGTGACCCTGGCCACAGTGCCCTGTAAAAAGAGAAAAGTGAAATATCTTTTGCTTACACCACCCGTCAAGTATGAGGAGGGGGTCTTAGCCGAGATTCTCATCTTTGGCAAAGAATTCTTGAAGGACTATTTAATATTAGAAAATATATATTTTTATTAGATTGGCTAGAAAAAGCATGCAGGTTTTCAGATTCTGATTTTGTTTATAGTTTTGTTGTTGCTGAGGTTTTTAAAACCTTTTGCAAGTGTGACTTATTTGGAATGTACCTCTTCTCAGGTGACCCTTATTATTAGTCTGCCAGGAGTTTGCTATTGTGGGATATCTTTTCATGTAGAGGAAACAGGAAGCAGCTGTAATTAATAGATCTGCATTTACATACTCACTGCACTATCCTTAAAGAGCTAGGCTTTACTAGCAGTTAGAGATGAGTGGTTGCTCCTTGGTTAGTGTGGGTATTTACAGCAGCATCTGCAGCTGGTATTTCACTTCTCTGACCTTGAGGAACTGAGCTGTTGCCAGTAAGAGTTCAAATAGTGGTTTTTTTCTTCTTCTTCTTAAATTTTATGGTAATAAATGGTCTTCACTATAGCTACTATTTGTAGAAAAGTATAGTGCTACATAAACTGTAAGATGTTTTTGAAGCTTTATGGATATGCTTGAGTCTGTTGCATATCCTTACCTGCAGTTTAAGAAACACTAGGCTGAAGTGTTAAGCAATGAAGTTAAGTGAATTTCTCTTAATGACTTTGCAGTTCAGTATCTGACCCTTAGAACACAAGGGTAACTTGGTGCATCTAAAGTGATCTATGAAACCACAGAGTCTCATAAGCACATGCAGCTTTCTCTTTTGTATGCCTTGGGGAATGTATTTACTGGGTGCTGGTATAGGAGGTGCTTGATAGCCTACAATATGTAGTAGTAATATTTCTATCTTAATTTTCAGTCTGTTCTAAAGATTCAAGTTTAGCTTATTATTTCCAAGACTTATAGTGGCAGTAACCATCCTTCCTCTGAGGCTTCATATTTACTAACACCCTCCCCCCACCTCCCCCTTATTTAATATTCAAGTAAGCTTATTTTAATAATGCATTCTAGTTATCATTTTGAGAAAATATAATTAAAGTGGGATGAACACTGATTTCCACTGTTGAAAGCCACCAGAGCATTCCCTTCAGATGGCACAGCAATTTGAGGGAAAAATCTTGTGTGTGTGTGTAATGAAAATAGAGTTATTACTCGAAGCAGGGTTGAAGCGTATAGCTATCCAGACAGCCCTGAGGGTAAGTGGATTCTTAACATTTACTCCACTTACTCCAATCTCCTCCTATTAATAGTTAAGCAGAGCTCAAGGTAGCTTCAAAATAGTGTGAGGTGTCATTTTTACTCTGAATCCCTCTTTTGAATGAGAACCTGTTCCCTTCAGGACAAAAAGGGAAGACATCAGTCTGCTTTCCCCTCCAAGTCTTTACCTGTAACATAACTATTTTAATTAACTACTTTAACTTTCTTCTTTTCTTTAGTATAGCTAGCCACTTTTAAGCAAATCTGTAACTTAATATAGTATGGCTTTATTACTACTGCTAAATTTCCTCTGCCCGATAATAACTGGACAGGTGGTTAGCCACCATTTTATGAGCAGTTAAACCATTTAGCACATCACCACTAGTTTTGCATTAGCACTGACCCTGGGATTCATTACATGGTTCAGCAGTACAGAAACATAATGCGTTATGCCCCAGTAGGGTTCACCTCAGGCTGAATTCTGCGCAATTTTTGCTCTTATGGCTGAAAAAAGTCAATCTTGCAAAAGGCACAGTTAAACTAGACTGCTTGATTGGGGACCATCTTTGTATGCTTGCAATGAATTCAATGGTAGTGAAAAGTACCAAAAAGACACCAAACTGGCGTCCTCCGCTCACCCTATCAAGGGATATAAAGATACCACCTGGGTGTTTAATGTGC
>VXAA01006240.1:1861-24413 GCA_013399115.1 Anseranas semipalmata | reverse complement strand
ATATATATATATATGTACAAGCAAAGCCTGTGTGCAAGCACAGACGAAAAGAGAAAACAAGTGATTCTCCCACCAACGAGCGATGCCCGGCCACGTCCTGGGACGCAGAGCCTCAGTACCCGCAGTGGTTGATCGGAAGGACAGACGTCTTCGCAACAAGAGCCCCCCCCTTCTCCTTCCCTTTCCCAGCTTTTATTGCTGAGTGTGACATCACATGGTATGGAATATCCCTTTGGTTGGTTTAGGTCAGCTGCCCTGGTGATGTCCCCTCCCCATTTCTTGCCCACCCCCACCTACTGGCTTTGGGGGGGGTCTGGAGAGAGCCTTGGTGCTGTGCCAGCACTGCTCGGCAGTAGCCAAAACATTGGTGTGATACCAGCGCTGTTCTAGCTACAAGGGCTGCTGCAGGGAAAGTTAACTCTATCCCGGCCAGACCCAGTACAACAGTAAAGATTAATCTTGACCTGTGAACTGAATTTTTAAAGGATGTTTAATATATTTCTTTAAGAATGACGGGGATTTTGAAACTGAGAGCTGCCTCTCACAAAAGGAAGGAAAAAAGGCATAATTTTGAGAGTGCTGTTTTCTCATAGACTCCTACCCCATATAAAAGAATCTTCTAATAAAATAGACAACTTTCCAGGACAGTCCAGTTCATTAAAGAAGATGACTATATGGATAATAATAATATGTAAACTTATTCTGGCAAATCAGTTTGACTTATTTTTTCCAACAGGAAGATTTGAAACTCACAGAACACTCTTTGGGATGTTGGGGCTGAACCTGTGCCATCCCCCCTCACCAAGGCTCCTTCAGCCCTTGCATCTGGGTTCCTCCTTGCCCCAGCAGCCTGATTTTGGGAGATGCTCAGCTGAGTGTGCAGCAAGGCTGCAAAACACTGGCGATATACCCTGGCACCCCGCTCTTTAGGGAAACTGCAAACTAGTTCATGCGCAAACTTCCAGGAAACTTGCAAAAAGAGAATTTTCTGGCAAGCTGAGAAACAACAGTTTACAAGAGGGAAATACATGTATTGATGTTTGATTTCTTGCTGCCCAAACATACTTTGGGGCTTCATTTAGCCTGAGCTCAACTGCTGGTTGTTTATATAGGCTACTGGCTGTTTACATTAGGTCAATACACAGGACGAGCTGTTTATACCAGACCAGCAACAAATTCCACAGCGCGGTCTGTGTCTACCACTGCTGCTCTTTTATATGTGCAGGGCTTGAAGGAAATAAAAACTCAGCTCTGGAAATAAACAAGCAACAAACCCTCCTATGTGTGGAGTATTCCCTCTTGCCTGAGAAATGACCAGCACCATAACTTTGTAATGGTATGTTCAAAAACACACAGCGTGGGGAATTAGCCTGGTACAACGTGAATGGTAAATGATGTGGAAGAGTGGAGAAGAGTGTGCAGTCCAAGCTGATGTTTGTCTCCATCTACAGGGGACACAGAGGACCTGTTGGACATCACTTAGTTTATTTCAGCTGCAAGTACAGGTTTGCAGTGTGCTTAACTCAGGGTGTAGCTGGTTCCAGATCTCTAGCTAAACGGAAAGACTCCTAAATGAAAGTCAAAATGAATTTTGACTTTCTTGCAATTCTGGGCCTCAGCTGCATGTGCTTTCCCAGCTGTGGCCCTAGGGAGGAGTGCAATGAGAGACAACATAAGGTTGAGCAATACCACCCAAAAGAAGATTATTTCACCTACTGCTGGTCAGCTAAGGTAGCTGAATCTAGTCAGCTATGCCCCCTTAAGAGCTGGTGAAGAGTAGAGGCATCTCCTGAGCAGGATTTTTTTTTTTCTTCCAACTCAACACAGGAATATATAAAAAGCATCTGAAGCATATGCCACCCCTGGCAGTGAATTATCCTTCCTCATTTATGGACCATTAACTACAGAGGAAGCACAAATGGGTAGCTCATATCTGACTTTTCAATGCCTGATGGAAGGGCAGAGGAATCCCATCCCACCTCTCAGTCTTTAGCAAGTGCCCATGTGCTTGCATGCACCAGCCTGGCTGGGGCTGCTAAGTAAGCTAGTGGTAAATGAGTTTGGTGAGGGTGCATGAAGCATTTGCAAGTCATTCCTACTAATGGACCCCATCAACTACTTCTTGTTCCCAACCCTGCCACCATGGGAGGGTCATTTGGAAACTGTATGGCAAAGATCCCATGCCTGGCAGATCTGATTCCCCTGTGCCTACTGTGTTGTCTGCCATTTCCATATGTGCATTTCTATACCTGTATCATGCAGGATGAAATGAGTTATAAAGTTAATGCCAGATTTTATTAGTAGAGCAACTGGTTCAGCATAGCTTACTATTTTCACCAGGAACTGGAGGCCTACTGGGGCTCCCCATGCTTGCCCTCAAGCTGAGAGTTGGTTTAATGAACTGCCTCCTCTAAGGGTTGGCTCACACTTAATTCTGAACAAGAATTACCTCCATGCTAGTTATTCTGTTTTCCCTGTAATAATATCATTGGGGTGAATTTAATACAGTATCAAAGTTTTGGCTGGGTTTTGTGTTTCACATGAACCTTTCTTGAATGCCCCATAGTTACAACACTGGGAGGCACCTCATTTGCCAGGTCTGCCCAAATGTAGTATTTTTTTCTTTACCTGCTCTTCTTATGGCCATTGCTAATGACCTAAAAACTCACAATCTTGTGCCTTTGAAATCTTCCAGTTAAACAGTAAAAGAAAATTATTCATGAAATAGGCAATGTTGGACGCACTCCTGACAGTTACACAAGAAGGAACTGAAGCTCTCAGAGAAACAGAAGCTCTTAAATTTTGGCAGCATTCAGTAAACTGTCTCACATTAATAAATAACTGACATAATTTTAAACTTTTTACTCCTTTACAGATGCCTCTCACTTGGCAGCTGGCCTCTTCCCAGCTGAGTCAGGAGTAAAAACTCCCAGTGATTTCAGCCGGCCTAAGGGTCAGGAGGCTGAGGCAGGATGGCAGGACGCTGCGGTGCTCTGGGGGGAGTGGAGAGCAGCAGCCGCTCAGAGAAGCCCCCACAAGTGAAAAGGTTCAGCCTGATCTTCTTTAAAAGCTTTTCTCAGCTTTTCAATCTCAGGCATGGATGCACTCTGCGGGGATCTGCTTCCAGCACTGCTTTGCTGACTGTCTTTGCTCATATTTCATTCTAAGAAAAACAAGCTGTGTGGTACGTGGCAGCTGTGTGGGTCAGATCTGGGGAGGTGAGGTGTGCTTCCAGGCAAATCAATGCTTGCCAGAGGGGATAAGGTGGCTGTACCTTTTTTTCCCTTTCCCCTGTATCAGCCCCCCTCAGCCCATGTGTAGGCAGTCTCATGATGTTGCTGTGCAGCTGCTAGTGCTGTATCCATTTCTCAGTGCCTGCTGACTTCAGGGGGAAGGAAAGCTTATAGACCTGTAGCTGGTGTGCAGGGACACAGATACACCTAAAACAGGCAGAATAAAAATCCCACTCCAGTCTTCAAACCTCGAGTTGCAGCCCAAGTGTTCGTAGACAGCAGAACACAGGTTGTAGGATGGTGCCTGGTTTTGCCTGAAAATTCAGAGCACATCCCAGTGATGTGGCACCTCCTGATATCACCGTCAGGGAATTTCTTCTGCACTGTGCAGGGTTGGGCCTGCAGCTCACATGCTGGCCTTTTGGTTCACTGTGAATTTGGGGCAACTCAGGATTTGAACTGTAGTAACTGTAGCAGAAATTTGCCCTTAGCAAACGTGCTACCGTTTCATTGGGCTCTTTACTTGCTTGTTTAATGTAACAAATGCACCAGTTTTCTAACAACAACTATAAAAAGCCATTCATCAATAAATCCATTGGGCTGCTTGGCTTGTATTACACGCCACTGATTAACTACCATTAAATTAGCAGTTAGTGTAATCAGATATAAACATTCCTTTGTGGCTAAGCTGTTAAACTTTTTTCCTTTTTACAATTGCATGTAACACATGTCGGCACGAGACAGACTCAGTAATTTCACATTACTGCAACTAAATTATGTTTGTGGGCTCCAGAAACGCTTCTGGTACTACCAGGCTCGTAAACACCTACCTGGCAGGGAAAAGCTACAACTTCTGCCCCAGAGCATTGGGGATTTAACAGAATTCAGCATAGTACAGTGACTGAATTTATTACATAAATATATGCACGGGCTATGGACAAGCAATTGATATGAGGACTTCAGAACTGATTTGCTGCCCTTCTCTGCTGATTTTTGCCCTGGGTCATGTTATTAACGGGTATAAGTCAGCACCCAACTTGCTATGAGAGCTCATGAAAGAAAGGTAGACATCTGGAGTTTAAAAGGGGAGCAGTGTAACTCTGTATGGCTTTCAGCTCTAGGAACCAAGAACTACTCCAGGCTGTAGTTGTCAAAAGTAAATTTTGATTTTTCAAAAGGAGAAATTTCATACATGTTTATTTGTAGAGTAGAATTAATTATATTTTATGTGTAGCTCTGCATACTCTCAATTTCTAGGCATTTTGATAAATCTTTTAAAGACAGAAACAAAATACACAGCTGCAGTGATACTCAGCCATTTTCTTATATGCCTGTGCAATACAGCACACAATGAAATTATTACTTGAAGTTGCTATCTCAGAGCCAATGTTAAATCACAAAAAATAACAACTAGCAAAAATGTTACCATTGCAGTTTCCCATTCCCTAATGATGCAAGAAAATAACTAGAAGTCGTAGCAAACCCAGAAGATTGGTAAGGGTAAATAGGGTAAATTTATCTGTAGACCAAAAAAAAAAAAAGAAAAAAGAAAAAAAAAGCTACAGAACAGAATTTTTAAAGGTTGGGATAATGGACTTTGGATTTTTTTTTTCTTTTCTGTCTGTATTACTATGATAATATTTTTCTCATTTAGATGTCATTGTTTTGGCTTTTAGATGTTTATATGTTTTAGATTATACCTGCACACAATTGTGGGTAAAAACTTGCACCAACAAATATTGGTATAAATAAATTGTGAGCTCAAAACTGGAATACTAGATTAACTGTTTTAAAATTCAGTCTTGCCTCTAAGAAAACATAACATTTGATGCATNATATGCTGTCATTTGCTCTCATGGAAACCTGCAGTTCCTCAAGCTTTGTTCAAACAGCTTTCCTGAACTGTCAGCTTTGAAATGTGAAAAAAGAGAGAATTCAGCTTAGTTGCATGTGTTGTCTTATATTATCCTAGGTTTGATGATTTGAGAAACGTGATACAAATGACTTGGGTTTCCAAAACCTAACAGTGGGCCACTCTCCAAACTTATTCTCCCTCACTCTATGAGAAAAGGTAATTTATATGGCTGCTCTTAATACTTTCTTCAAGCATGTAAACCTGTAGAAACTGGACTAGTGTGTTGACTCCCTCAATTAACTTTAATCTAATATCCTGCCTATTTAAATTAGTGTAAACATTGGTGTATAGGGTTAAGGGAAAGAGTTGAACTGAAAAAGATTTATTTAAGGATTAGTGTAGTAGCTAAATTAGAATTAAATCCAGGAAGTAAACATCCCAGCAATGCAAGTTGTGGGAAACAAGAGACCACAGCAAAGATCAGCGGTTTGAAACAATAATGTGCCACCATGGTAAGAGAAAGGCAGAAGGGGAGTAACAAGGAAATCAAGCGTTACTGTACAAATAAGACTCTAAGCCTCTTACTTGCCACACAGGTTGTAGGGAAACCCCTAATTAAGTGAGATGGAAATAAACTTGTATCCTCCCCATTTTTCTCATTGATTTGCTTAGCTGAATTACATTGTGAACGAAAACACCCAGAGCAATTAAAATATACAAAAATGATAAACTTACAGAAAATCTCTGAAGGTATAGAAATCATCATTTACTGACATCAGATTTACTACAACATCTCGCAAGAGTTTGCTAGAGCCTTTGGGTGATAAAACAAGCAAAAAAAGCAGCCTCTCTCTATAGCATTAGGAACCATATTTGCCTGGTACATTAATGCAAGAAAGTCTTCTCAGACTCAGAGATTTTTGTCTTTGATCTGTCCAGAAATGCCACAGTGCTTTATACGGGATGTGGCGTGGCCCCCTGATTTCAGTTTCCCCTGCAAGGTAGCATGCAGCAGAACAGGACTTGCTCAGCTATGCCACGCTGATATAGAGGCTTCTTTGAGGGGCTAAGCTCAATGTGAGACTTCCCTGTCTGGACACTTGCTGAAGGCTTTAGGGTAGCTGCAAGCTCACTCCGGAGGTCTGAGAGCTGGCCAGAGGTTACTCCACCTGTCTCTTTGTTCTGTATGAAAAGGAAGGGTTAAGATTTAAGTATAGTCTTAAGTGAAGCATCTTGGACCCCAAGGGTCCTCTGCATGCTTAATACCAAAAGGAGATGACTATATCCAGAGTTTGAATAAAAATACTAAGCCTGACTCTGGGTATTCGCTTAGTAATGACTTAGACAGAAACATGCCATCTACCAAATTATCACTTTCAGACCTGAATTTTTGCTGGCAATTGGCCCTCCAGTTATCAATTTGATCAAATTCTACTGAATCAGTGGCAGAAATCTGACAAAAATCCAGTCTGGGGTAGTATGGCTGAAAGTCACCGGCTGACTGATTTATAAATTAGCGAAGGGCCTGCTCATTCAACAAAAGTATTAGCTGTTTTTCTTCTTATAAACCAACAGAGTCAGCAAATGCCGGATGTCTTATTTGCTGTCAGTGCTTATTGGCATAAAAGTTAGCCCCTTGCCACAACTGAGACAAGTTGCGCGTTGCCGCCGGGACCAAGCAGCCATGAGGGCCTGATGTGACGGGAGGTGCAGGCCTGGAGGCCATCCGGGCAGAGCTGGGAGCACATGCGGGTTGATCTGCTCCAGCAGAATACACAGATTGCTTTCCAGACACAAATATAACCCAGGTTTTCATCGTTCTGGCAGTTCCTTTGCACTTCAGACCCCCAAAAGACTGAAATGATCCAGCTAGCTTATTCCAAAGGAAAATGTCTGCATTTCAGTAATGCAGGCCTCTCACATGAGCTATTGTCTTGCAAAGGCAGGCAGCTTAGCATTTCATCTTTCTGACTAAAGCAGCTTTTAACAAGCTCTTTCTTGGCAAAAGGTTTTGGAATTAACGATGGCTGAAACACACCATGTGTCTCAGCAGCATACTTTGCATGAACTGGCACCCTGCTTGGCAGGAGATGCAAAGAAATGTCGGCCCAGGGGTGACGTGGACCTTTGCGGTGCCTCTGTGAAGGGGCTGGCTGGGGGGGGACTGCAGCTTTGCTGCTTGTGCTGCATCTCCTCTGTCGGCAGGGCATGGTTTATGGGAGGAGATGGAGCTCAGCACCCACCCTCAGGCCTGAGACGCCCTCCTGCACCACATGGCCATCATGAACCACCCAGCCTTGCATGCCCTCTGTTCCCCTGGCACACAACCCAGATTAGGATCAGGCGTATGTCCATCCCTAGTCACTTTGGGCCGCCTTTTAAGGGTTTGTTGCTCTTTTTCATAGTGTGTGGTGTCTCACTCTGGGAGTAGTGCCCCTGGCCCACCATTGATACCTTCCTCAAACCTAGCAGGTTTGTATTTTTCTGGCAACACTGGAGATCTTAGGTCTTTTATCAGAGTCCTTTGATCAGATGCTGGAGAAGAGAGGTCTTGCTATAAGCATGAACCTGACCTGGTGTGTGTAGAAATGGTAAAATTGGTCCATAGATCAACTCAGTGAGGTACCACAGCATATAAATAATTTAACTCTGCTTAATTCTGCTAACTTTGAGTCCTGAAGAGTTACAAGAGGCTGTTTGGTTTCAAATGGAGTATAAAGAGAGAGCACAGAGGCTCTAAGGCTAAGTCCCATATACCTGTCTCTGAAAATCACATCTGGAGCAGCCTCAACTGAGATACTAGCTGGGCACTTTGGGCCAGTCTGGACCCATTTTCTGGCATCCTGACAGGCCATTCAAAAACATACGTATTTGGGTATTTATACTATTTAGTTTACTACACAGTTTGCTGCCTCTACCGGTGTCTGCCATATCACGAGCTTACCGGTAGCTTGACAAGGGGAATCTTTTGCTTCACAGCAACAGAAAACTTCAGCTAACCTGGCAGCACCATCTCTGGCCAGTATTTGCTGGTATTGGTTCCTCAGTCTGGTTCCCTGAGTGGCCACACCATCACTCGTGCTGGTTGGAGGGAGGTGGTTTAGCAGTAGTGAGATGGGGTAGCCAGGGCAGGAGAAAGCAGTGCTGCCCCTGTGGCTGGGCTCAGTTATGGTGAGACTGTGATGCAGAACCCATGCAACTCAGTGGGACTTTTTCCATTGGCATCAACAGATTTTTGGAACAGGTCTTTAGACAGGATCAACAGGGGAAAAGCCAATTTACTTGTGGTGTCTTATGGCCCATTCCATTAATCCTGTATATATACATATATAAAAAAATGCATCTGAGTAGTGGTTTCCTCCCCTTGTTTAAATAAATTTAACTGTCCAGCTTCTGAATTCCCCATCAGAGGAATCCACATCAGCTGGCCCTATTTGTTGAAAAGTCAGCAGGAATGTTTCATCCAGCGTGGGATATTAATGTAGTAAGCCAATGCTCGATCGGTTCTCCTTGTTCTTGTTACTGGCTATAGAGTTTCACAGCCTGGGATATTAGTAAATATTTATGTTTAATTACTTTCACTTAAGAAAAACAACCACAGCCAAGAAAACTACAGAGCAATTTAATGGGTTTTAGCTTGCCACACTAAACTGCCTTCTTAAACATAATGAATTATATGAAGTCATCCAGTTTCAGACTCTCTTAAAGAGGTAATTTAATTCAAATAAGGTTGCATATTACTAGCTTCAGTGTCTGAAAACATTTATAGATCCAGTAACTGTTCCATTGCCCTGGGTTACTCTGCAGCCTGACAGACAATAACAAGCTAAGCTTAGAAAAGTGTGCTGTGGTTTGGTATAACTGATAGATGAAATTGCTAGGTTCATCGCCTCAGGCAACAAATGCTGGATGAGTGTGTTGGAGTCTCCTTTTACGTAAGACAGGCTGGGTTAAAAAGAAAACAGGTAAGTAAATAAGGCATTAGCTGCTCAGCAGCATTGTTTTGAATCTTTTTCATATGAAAACAGCTTACAGAATAACTTTCTGGGCTTCTTTCTTCTGGGTCCTAGCTACAACGCTGCCTTTCTTACATGTGGTGATCAGGTTCAGGAATATGTCCTTTGGTCCATTGTTGCATTACAAAATAAAGACACTTCTGTTCTCCAACACTACTGTGGAGCTCATATTTAGGGAGAAAATGGGGGGGGAGGGAGGGGATATGGGTTAGCTGTAACACTCTTTTTTCCCCAACAGGTAACTAATAGAAGGAACTAAAGAAAAAATACCTCTACTCTTCCATCCAGAGATCTCCAAGTGCTGAACTATGTGTAGGATTAGGAACATCCATCAGGATATTTTTTTTTCCCCAAGAGACAAACTGTTATTATTTGTTTGAGTTTGGCAGTTAAGAGCCAGAAGATTTTGCCATATAGGCTGTAAAACTTTGTGAGGCTTCCAGTGTCCTTTAAATTGTCCTTTAAAGTAATTGCATACTCTAAAGCTCCTTATGAGGCTTAAGGGCTTTATTTGCCTAGGACAATTGCACACCTTGTGAAAAAAGCTGTAATCCAAATCCCGAGCCAACTTTCCAGATGTTGTTTGCTAGACTTGCTAAGGCTGCTAGATGTTGATTGCTAAGGATGTAGTCTGTGTGTATGTCTATCGACACATTAGACAGAAGAAGCATAGGGAGAGCCCATGTATTCTTTATGTTTCTGGGGAGTTTGAGACACAACTCACATTTTGCAACTTCACTCATCTATTATGAGCACATATAATGAATGCAAACTGAGGAAAGAGTACTAGTTTAAAAATTGCTGCAAGTGGAATAAACAGTCCACATATAAACTAGATATATAGACTACGTACACAAAGTATGCAATCATACCTTAACTGTTGCCTATGACTAGTTGTAATAATAATACTTTGACAACTTTTGAATAGGACTGTAAGAATAGGCAGTGTTTAGTGGAACTAGCTTTGACTTCAGAGCTTATGGGGTCCCAGTGAAACTGCAGTATAAGGTTATTTGACACTATGTTTTCCAGTCATTTTGTAGTTCAGATGCCTTTTCCTATAGATTAAAGTCTTACCTGAGAACACATTCATGCCACTTTAGCCTTAAAGGAATTCCATGCGTTTCAAGTAGACTGATTAAAGAGTGATCAGTACTTGTAAAGGTTATAATATCAACTTTTGGATAATTTAAAATGCTTGAAGATAGCTTTGCAGAATGAAAAGGGATTTCTTTTAATTAACAGGCTTGTGGGATAGGGACTTTCTCCTTCCAGGAGTCACACAGCATCTGGCTGAATGGAAGCATAAGCTCGCAGGCTCTGCAAACTACGTGAGTATATTAATTAGGTCTGATTGCAAGCTCTCTGGTTTAATTCACATCCAACTAGCTCTTACCACTAATTAATTGCATGGCATAAAGTTTTACTCTCATAATGCAAAAGTCACGTGTAGAAGAACGTTTCTGATGAAGGTGTGATCTCTTCTTCTTTAAAAGAAGATATGTATAAAGTTGCTTAGGTGTTCTTACAGAAGACTTCAGATAGAATTAAAGTGGAATGTAGATCAATGGAAAGACATCCTTCATTAGAATGGATTACATTTAAACCTTTCAAGAAGACTGATGTTTTTTTCCTTCTAGTTTAAGCTTGTGTCAGTTGTTGAATGTAGCTTAGAGATTATTTCTGGTCAGGATCTATTAAAATCTGACATCACTAAGGCATTTGAGCATGTTGAGCAGGAAATTTTCATTGTTCTCTATGTTGCATTTTTACTATGTCTAAAAAACAGTATTCATTTCTATGGGTACTCAGACTTCTTCTAGGAGACTAATTTCATTTAGGATCATGGTCAGTAATAAGTCTGGAAATGAAACCATTAATTTTAATGCAGTAAGTGCACATGTACATTAAATTTTATTGCTTTGTCTGAATTTTAAAGGGCAAAAGTAGGGCAATTTCAGGCCAGTGCAAAGTTGCAGGTGCCTGTACTTTACTGCTCACCAAGAACAGCTCAGTGTCACCGAAATAAATTTCAGTGCTGCACGTCACTGAAACAGAATGGAAGGGTTTCAAGAAGATTTGGATCAAGCTTTTGGACTACACAATTTTTGTGCAGGATTCTCTCATCTGAAGATACAGCACCTGTAAAGTGCACAACAGACTTCTGACAGTGTACTACCATTGCAATCAATAATGACACAGATTTCATGAGTCCTGAAACTTGTTGCCCAAGCTTGATAAATGTAAAGATCTATTGAGCCATATATAAATGCATTAAAGAAAGCATACTAAGAGTGAACTAAAGCCAAGAATATCTCCATTTTTTTCAAAGACTTCCAAACATTTTATGTGCCATAAGATCATATGCAGAGTCAAGGCATCACATTTCAGGTTAAAGTCAGACATTTAGCTGTAACTTTGGATGTATGGTTTGGAATCAAACACATTTTCACATTACTTGAGTTCAGGCTTTCTTTGTGTTTTTATGTTCCCGTTAAAAGGAAGGAAATCCCTGATACCAAGACAAGTAATCTGTGTTCTGAGCCAATAAATCATCAGGGAATTTGAAGCAGGTAGATCGTAAGAGGCCCATTTAGGATTCTGAAAAGCAATGGGTGACATTAGAAAGATCTTAATGAGAGTTGCAGGTGCTGAGCTCTTAGGACGAGGTCATTTCCCGTGTGTTGGCACAACGACGAAGATGGAAGTTGGAATGGTTCTTCTAATCACAACCCAGTAATATATAGTCCTTAACTGGAAATGGCTGCAAAGATACCTGTAGAATGCATGTGTTGCCCAAACACATCCTAAACACTGCAGCCAAGTCCCAGCATCATTTAAATAATAGATGCAAATAAGAGCCTGCTAGCCAGTAAACAACAGCTTTTTTCCCACCTTTATCTTTGGGTGACATGTTTAATAGAGATGTCCCGAGGCTTTGGTACCATCCTAACTGCAGAAACACACAAATAAACAAAACCAACAGTGCCAATGCATGCCATTTGTATTTCATTTTAATGAGAAAAATTGCACAGGTGGAAACTGGGGAGAATGGGAAGACTGAGATGTCTCTTAGCCTTCTAGCAAAACACAACTTTGGCAACATCTCCAACTGTGGGCCAGGCCTAAGACACCATTTAAAATCACCTAAGAATCCTTGTTTGTCTCTTGATCTCTCTTTGTAGTCACAGCTATATAATTCAATACAAATTCCCTTGAATGAATGTGCAAATAAGACCAAATATTTACATTTCAAATGGATCATCATTAAGGTTTCAAGCTGTCAATAGGACTAGCACAGGAAAATGTTATTATTAGACCTGAAAGTCTTCAAGGGAATGTGTAAGAAGAATGGCTAATATCAGGGGACCAGTAATCTGTTCCTAGCCGGCTTTTAATTTTGCTTAGGAAACATGAATGATTTTGAGTGTTGAATGAAGAAGCAAGCTACAGAACCTGCGCCATGCGTTTAAACTACAGCTGGCTGGAATATTATATGCCTGAAGGCAACATTTTTAAGTTCAAAGGTAAACATTTTTTTTTATAAAGAAAATTAGTTGTACAGCATATTTGATCTAGTATGCCACTACACAGTCCAACTTTTAATTGAAACGTATTAAAAAAATAACCTTACTTTCACTGACAGCATGCGGTTTCCTAGAGAGCCGAATCCTTACTAGTAAACATCAGTCCTCTGGGCCAGGTCTAGAAGACAGAGGTCAGAACTCCTATAAGTTAATATTTTTCAAGGCACTCTAAAGACTTCCTATTACCTACCCAATGTAAATTGTTTACAGCCTGCTCCAAAGAGGAACTCCCCTGCAGTACTTTGGCCATGCCTGTAAACTGATAAAAAACCTCTCCCTGGAAACCTCCCCTGCTGAACCTCTCCATAATATTTTATTGTCTTCGATCCTGTGTGTATGCACAGGGATCCTTTCTGGTGAAAACGCAAGCAATAAATAATGCTGAGCAAGGAGAAGTCTATGCACTGAACCATATTAGGAGTGATTGTGGCATTTTGTAGTTCTTCTTGCTGTTGGATTAAAAAGGTAAAGGGAGCCTTCCAATGCTGATCCAAATGCCAGCACACACTGACCTGCAAAGCTGTCACATAGAATTTGCATGTGATTTCAGACATTTTAGTATGACTTGGTCAGATTTTATTTCTTATAATTGTGGGCCTTTTTTTTTTATTATTTTGTTGTTTTTTTTTTTTTTTTTTTTTTTTTTTTTGTTAAAGTAAGCTTTTTAAAAGTGAGGAAAAGCTATGCTGCACAATGAGGTATTGAGAACCATGTGTTCCATGGTACAGAAAGATATGTTATGATTCTTATCTTCACGAGACTGTGAAAAAATAGTTCTTTGTCCTCAAACTCATTAAAAAGTTATTTAATAAAGAACTTGAAACCATTATCAATATTTACAAAAGAAATGCTTGAGAGCTGAGTTATGTGTTTTGAAATTCACAGAAGGCTCAGTGCATTGAAGCAACAATATATGTGATAGGAAGTATAGCTGACATTTTCCAAATATAAAAACCAGATGATGGAAGGTTTAATTTCTATGAATTGGAGCAGTAGCTGAGAGCCTACAGATCTCTCAGGAATATTTTCAGCCTATTGGGGTGCTCACAGAATATAAAATCCTCAGCATTTCTGGAAAAGCAGTTGAGATCAACATGACTGTGCTAGATTCAAATGTGGCTCCAGACTTTGACCTGGATTTGAGGACTAACACAATTTTTAAGTTCTTTTTCCCTAATAACAGCATTAAAAAAAAAATCAGGATAGATAGAAACAAATTATCAAGGAATATTTTATGAATGATGAAGTGTTTTATTAAACAAATAGACAGTTTTTCTACTTGCAAAACAATGCTGCTGACTTTATTGGCTGGTAGCTATTACCATTTAGAGAAAGCTTGCAATAAGAAGCACCCTGCAACTTTTGCATTTGGCTGAGGATACACCTATGAGGCATATGCAAAATGCTGTGACAAAACCACCGCTATAGAAGGATGTAGTCATTAACCGCCTCTCTAAGCACTGGTGCCCAAAATTCAGCTACTTAACAGTCTTTAGAACCTGAAAAATCCTCAGAAATCCTTTCGACCCTTAACTCAGAGGTGCCTAAATCCTGTTGGCATGTCAGCCCCCGCCAGCCAAGGCTGCGGGGTGCTCCCGTTCCTCGCGACGCGTGCAGACCCCCGCAGGTGGAAGCACCTGGCATTGCTACCTCGCATGCAGCCCGCTGCCTTCCCTGTGTCACGTCGAGGGCCTGACTCTGCAACAGTCCTCAGGGCTCAGCCGGCCTCACATGGAGCGCCCTGTTGCCCCTGGGTCCGTGAGTCAGTGCATTTATTTTTCTAAAGCAGACTGTCTTTCAAATCCACATTTTGTGTTCTTAGCCTTAGCTGTGCCACAGCTGCTGGGAATGTGTGCACTATGTGTCTTTGTGTCTTCTGTTCATCTCAACATTTTGCTTGGACCAGGGACTGCCTCCAAATTCTCTCACACAGAAGCTGATAAAAAAACACTGCAGTACAGAATAATTTCCGTAACAATTTTTAATATAGGGCCCAATTTGATGGAGGCAATTAGGCATGATGGAGGGAATCCCACGTGTGAATACGGTTACTCTCCTGCAGAGTACTGCAGCAAGAGGAGAGGGACGAGGGATGAACTCTGGTCAGGCAGCAGAGGGATTTAGGTATGTGGGTCTCCTGCATTGCAGGTGACCATCCTAGCCATCAGGTTACACGATAAGGTTTCAGTCCAGAGCCTTGGTCTCTGCTTTTTCACAGGAGCCACCTGTCCAGCGGTGTCTCAGGGTATGAACCGCAAGTACAGCGACATCTCTTTTCAACCATAAGTAAGGCACCTAACTCTATATTGCTCTCTGTTCTTGCTGCTGACCTTAAGCAGCTCTTTTCTCAGCCTGATGGTTGTCCTGAGCCCCTTTTGTAGGCAGTTCTTGTTCCTGGGATGCCCAGGCTCTTCTGGTGCATAACATGAAGATGCAAACCCTGTGAGTGACATTACACTGTGAAGTTGGCTGTTGCAATGCTGAAGTGCCTCTTGTACATCTACAGCCCCAAGAACCTCAGTCTAGTCTTGTTCATATCAATATCACCCCAAAATAAGGGACCAGTGCTGAAGCATATCAGGACCAGAAATGCTGAGTAAAATGTTAGGGCAGTAATAACAACTACAGCCTAGAGCAAGAGCCCCGTAAAAGCACAGTGATGTTGTAGTGCACATGTACTCAATATTACTGCATATTTATGTCTGAAAAGTCTCATCCAGCATCCAGTTGCGCACAAAAATGCCCAGTTAGCAAAACTAGTTATGAGAGATCTGCATCCACATGATGTGTGAAAATCCTGTCTTGTTTTTGAGTGCAGATCCTGAAGTGCTTTTAAGCACTCTGTCTTTAGCAGGCACTTGTATTTTATATATTTTATAGTACTGATGCTGTGTTTTATCTACCATGAGTATCCTTCACTGCTCTTCCTGTCAGGGCTATACATTTCCTACACTATAGCAACAGTTGATTTAAAAATGTTCAGACTAAAAACTAAAGAAAATGATAATAATGATGATGATGATGATGATGATAATAATAATAAAAATCACATATTTAATTTTTCATGTTTAGTTACACTCCAGGGACTTTAAATCTATACTTCAGGAGGCTTGAAAATCATCCAGTTGGAATGAATAAATGGCAACAGGGTCACCAAATGGATGCAGCCAGCAGCATCACTGCAGAAGGTGGGAGCCCGAACACCACATGCATTAGCTTTCACAGAAGTTTCTGACTTGGTGAGGCATTCAATCAATATGCTAAGGCTGATCTTTAAGCAGCAGTTGGTTGAGTTGTAATCCATATATCTGGAAACAGCTTGTGTATCACAGAGAATATGTACAGAGGAGGCTGCTCCTATATTTGTGTCCCATGTGTTTGCTTTTACTTGATTTTGTATTTGGGTGGGAAAGGGAAAGAGGAAATTCTCCAACATTTTCACGTGCCTTTTTTTTTAAGTGACTCTGAGAAACAATTCAAACATCTTGTTTAGTCAAACAAGAGGCTGTAAAATGACCTGACATCTTTCCTGGATGCAGTTTTGGGTATTCTCATACAAAGTACCACATAATGACACTCCCATCTCTGACAAAAAATACTGCAATTGTCCTTCCAGCACTGTAGGGGTTTGGTTGATACCAAAGGCAAAAGAATAAATTACAGATCCAGGTCTTCTTTTTTGCCGTGTCTTTGCAAGCTGGTAGATTGCAAGAAATCACCTCTGTGCAAAATACTTGGCTCCTAATTCTTCCTATTGCTCTGTATTGCTGAAACAACCAAGAGTCAGACAACCTCCTTCTGTACCTCACCAGTCTGGCCCTTTCATTTCTGTCCTGATTTTAATCCAAAACACTTCAGGCCCTCTAAAAAACAACTACTGCTGCAAAGGATTTTATGGCCTGGCAAAATATCAGCATCGGTATCTTCTAAAACCACATATAAAAACTCACAGATATAAAGCTCTTAAAGACTATGGAAACAGAGGAATTAAAATCAAAACACTGGTGGTGATTAATTATGCCTGGATTAACAAAATGCCAGCTTTTGATAATTGTCCTGGGGGTCAGGAGGAAATGAATGAGCATTCCCCTCCTGGAAGTGGCTCAGGCAGATGGTCACCGTGGTCCTCAAAGCCCAGAAGATGAGGCTGGTGTTGAGAAGCTGCCATTTTCTCTGCTGGCTGGAGGAAAGAGCAGCAGCAATGGCCTGTGGTGCTCCTGATGGCTTGCTGTGGCAGACTGTGGGACAGGCATGACAGGGGTACCACGCACCTCCATGTCATGTGGCGGAGCGAGGTGTAGCGGTGGTGCCAGCGGTAGGGAGATAATAGGATGGGAAAACTCCGTGGGGGGAAAATGGCATGTGCTGGGAGAATCAGACTCAGTGTTGAAATGGGAAAGACAAGAAGATTACAGCCAGGGCATGCAGGCAAGAAGATGCCTGCAACCAGCTGCACAGAGAGAAGGAGACGCTGGGACCAGCCCAGGAATGGCACCCCACAGGGCGGGAGAGTCAGAAACCTGAACCGGGCAGGCTGCAGAGGAATTGCTGGGCGAGAAAGGGTTTCGAAGCCTGTGTGAAGGGAAGGTATCAGCTTGGCCAGCCAGGAGCCTGGGGAGGTCAGTAACGAAAGTAGAGCCGAGGCAGCAGTTCCTCCCACTGCACCGGGGCAGCGAGGCAGGCAGAGGGCAGCCACTTCCAGGGAAACACCAGGGCTCTGCCTCGGCATTTTGAGGTCGAATACTTGTGTTTTAGTCTTTCTTACTTTGGCGCTGCAGCATACCCAGAACCACGGATTGCCCCAGGCTCTGGACTATTCAGATTCCTCCAAACATGTCCTCAAAGCTTTTCTTTGGATAGTACTTATGGAGAAAAGTGATGGTATGAATGGTAAAACACACCAATTTTAAATCAGCAATCCCGAGCCATTCAGTGACCTTCATGCTTGCCTTACTGCTCCTGTAGCATCATACATATCACAATGTGGCCTGAACATCTTGTTACCCATAATAACTCAACACAGTGAACCGTGGCCAGAGAGAACCGTGCCCCAGGATCAGCAGCAAATGCAACACACCACCCTGGCCTGCCACATAGCTCGTTTCCTACCTGATCCTTGGCAGCATCACTGGCCACACGTGCTGGGTCACTAGACTCAGGGCTATTGAAGCTGTTCCTTCACTTCTGAGCAGGTCCTCAGCTGATATCAATTCATAAAGCTCCATAAATGAAGTCTACCTACATGTGGAGCCCACTCCCCTACACTGAAGTATGAGGTTATCATTTATTAGGCTGAATGGATATTATGTGCATGTTTGTATGGTTTTTCATTTTAGATTATAAAAAAAAAAAAAAAGTAAGAATCCCAAGAGTGCCCACAAGCCATGTAGAACTTGGATTGAACTGCATATGCAGAGACAAGGCAAGACAGTGGGATTCACTGGCAGGGACACTGAGAGGAAGGAGCCCTGGGTTGCCTCCTGGGTGCTGCAGGATCATAGACAAGGCTCTTCTCACTTGCACACGGACTTTCCACTTCCCCCCTGGGGTGTGACACCTTCTAGTTCCCTCTAGGAGCAGAGCCCCCCTGTGAGCTGCATTTACACCCCACCAACTACAGCGGGGTCCTGACGCTTGGGGTGTGGGGCAGTTCTAATGTAATGTAAATCATCAGATGAAAGAGGGGATTTAAAAACAATTTATTTTGTGGCTGGTACTTCAAAATACTTTACAAGTCATATCAAGAGGATTTTTTAAAATCTTTCTTTATGAGTTGCTTTCTTTTCCAGAATAGTATCCTTGGAAATGACCCACTGGTTAAAAACAAAACAATAATAAATCCCTGTGAAGAACAGCAGTCTGAGTTTCCATGAATGTCATTACCTTCAAAAGCCTTCAGAGCCTGCGCTGTGTTGGGGCGGCACTGCGGAGAAGACAGAACAGTTGGAACAGAGGACTGGCAGCAATGAGGTTACACAAAGATACCATCAAATGTTCTCCAGACTGCTGGTACGTACATTTGTCTGTGCAGCAGACTCAAACAAACTGCTTGCAATTAGAATTCAGGCCTTCGCTAGGTTGCGATGCCACTGTTCACATCAACAAGGAGTAGCACGGCGCAGCCACACGGCAAGAGCGAAATCAGTGGGAAGAAAAAGCCACACAGCAAACAACCTGCCCGAAAGCTCAGTGGCTGGAAGTTCAGCCAGCTGCCTGTGCATTTACCCTGCGCAGCACTAGAGGATGGGACTACTATTTGCACATAGAGAGCTGCACCCCAGCTGTGCTTTGTTTTCCTAGGTGCCAGGCAGCACCCAGGAGCTGATGTTTGTAGACTAAGTGGACTTGAAGCTTGCTGCCATGTCACTCTCATCAGACCAAACACATAATTCTTAAAATGCCAGTGAGAGGTGACCTAGAGCCTTTGGCATGTCCTCAGGGAAGAATCAGCCATGGGAAATCACATGACCTTTTTTAAACAATTGCTGGAGAAGCTCACAGGGATATTATTCACAGACTAGGGGCTGCTGCACAGGAGCTCAGTCTTTCCTCTTGGTGTTACAAACTATGGGAGCTGGGCAGCCACTGGGAGGAGAGAAAAAGCAGTTGAGACTTGCAAACATCTGCCTGTCCCCAGCTTACCTACCCTCAGCCTTGTACGGATGTGGGACGGTGCCAGCATACCACGAGGAGCGGGAGTGCTGCTGTAGGTTTTGAAGGTACTTTCCAAGCTGCCTTCATAGTTCTACACGTGGTCCTGCCATTTTAATAAATTCTTCTGAAGTTCCTCCTGACCTAAGCTAACTGCTTTTCTATTGACATCAACTTTTGCCACTTCACTATTCACCCCCAGGTTATTAATACAGCATTAAACAATATTGGTCTGAGTCCTGATCTCCAGGGCACCTCATTATTAATCTCTTTCCGTACTAGAATTGGCCATTTATTCCATACCCATTTATAACCAGATTTTAATCCATGACAGGACTTTACCTCTCACTTTGTGGTTACCAAGTTTCCTTAACAGTTTCTTGTATGGGTGTTTATCAAAAGGCTTTTGAATGTCCAAATAAATTATATCCTCTGGTTGTCCTCTACCCACTATTTTATTAACTCTTAAAAGTGTAAAAGGTCTGACTGGGAAGATTTATTCTTAGGGAAGCTATGTTACTTCTTTCCTTTGCTTGAGACTTGATATTTCCCTGCACATTGTAAAATATTTAGAACAGCAACTCTCTGAATCTTGTGGCTTGAAGCAGCACCAAATATGTTGTCAGTGTTTAATTAAAAATAAAAGTGAATGTAATATACCAGTGACTTTCTCAACTACTTCCTTGTAATGCAGTTAAGCTAATAATGTAAAATTTCCATGAGCTCGCTCTGTCTGTGTAAATATTTACAGGGTCTTTATTGCTGCAGTACCAGATTTCTACACGCATTAATGGAGTTATCCTTGTAACACCTCTCTGATACAGGGAAGCTTTAATTCCAACTGACTGATGAAGAATCAGGGCACACTGACATCTGGCACATAAAAACCAAACTGCCATGCTTTGAGAATACAGGATAGGAGATAAAACACCTTCCCTCAGTTACAGATGCGGCATTCACAAAAAATGCAAGAATCATCACAACTCGTAAATGTAATCAAAAAGGCACAGTGCCCCAGCATCTCTTCCCAAGCTCTCTAAAGCCAGAGCTCATTTTTCCTTTTGGAAAAAATGTTGAGCACTGCAGGTAGAGTCCAAGCTTTTCCTTTTTGCAGACTGTCTGTGCTTGCAGGTTTTTGCTGGCTCTGCTAGTGACCATTTATTTTGGACTCACACCACACATCCAGTGTTTCATTATGCATTTTTTGTTCCAGCCAGAACTAATACAATTGGCTGCATCTCAGCTTGCTTCAAATATACAAGGGAGTGGGTTTCCTGAGAGGAAAGGAAGAAACAACATAAAAAAAAAAAAAAAAGAGAGAGATCTTGTTTAAAGTAAAGAGCACTATAAAGATTTTGCTATGTAAGAACACTTTCTAAAGGCTACAAAATATACACGCGGAAGGGGCCTGCCTCTGGTCCCATATCCCTGAGGAAAGAGAGGCTTTCCACCCTGCTCTGAAGGCTGACAAGACCCTGGCAAAGCAAGGAATGACGGAGAGTTTGGACATGGAGGAGCCCTCACCGAAAAGGCATGCAGGACGTGGACTCATGTTTTCAAGGGACTTCGGGCCTCACGGCTGAGGCTGGGCTTTCCAAAAACAGCTCCACTTCCACATAAAGAGCCAGAACAGGTGGCCAGGAATTCGAAAGGTTATGAAGTCCTTTTTCAAGAAAAAATTAACTCCTAAGTGTCAAAAGGGAGCAGTGTGAGCACACAGCACTTCGGGAAGAACAACCTTCCCCAGCAGAAGCTCTGACGGATCCCAGCTCCCACAAACATGTTTCCAGTTGTTGGTTTAAACTGAGATCCTGAAGCTACCCATGCTTGAAAACGTGGCACTCCTTTTTTTGAGCCTGGAGTCAAAGTCTCTTGGGATGAACAGTGGGACTTGCTTGCAAATGCCAGCTTGGGGGTGTGAAAACAGGGATAGTTGAGCTTTGCCTGGCAAAGTTCATGGCCTCCATCGACCAGCCAGGCTGGGAGCCCAGGAGGACAGGAGCACAGACACTAGAGATGCTCCCTGGCTGGGTTTCAGTGCTGGCTCCCAAACCTCTCTTGACCGTCACCCAGTCCTGAAGCACGAGTTTGGCCTCCAGGAGGGCTATGGCTGCTGCTGCAACCAAGTGATTTCCCCAGGGAGCAGTCACTATATTGCCACGATCTTAATCTTATTTAGCGTGGTAGCATGGTTTTAATTTCTCCGTGTTTGATCCCTCAGCTTTAGGAGTATGGATAGAAATAGGGACTGTGAGGATCAAATAAAGCGCAGCCTGTTGCACATGCAAAAATGCACTTCAGCCCTCACTCTCTCCGCAGTGATTCAGCTTTTCCAACAGCGCTGCCGAGATAAAAGGCTCGCATGTGCGCCCAAGTGTTAGCAAGGGCTGTAATGCTTTCAGCGCAGCGTCTTGCAAAAGCCTCGGCTGCAGGAGCAGAGAACATCCACTCCCACCCCCCCCCGGCGGCGGGCAGGCCGGGGGGGCCGCAGGGCTGCGGGACGCGCTTTTGCCCGCCCCGTTTCGCGCAGACGGGACCCCCGCGGCACGGGCTGTTCGCTGTTGGCCGCAGCCCGCTGTTGACTTTAGCCGGTAGCTCTGTTTATAAACCCGCGCTGGATTTTCGGGCGGCGCGTCTTAACGCGGCTGGCAGCCCCTCCCCGTGCCGTGCCGCCCGCCTCGCCGCCCTAATCAGCGGCAGGCCCCGGGCGCGGGGTAATTAGAAACATGGAAGGGGCTTTCTGTCTTTTGAAATCTGTCTCTCAACATCAAAGTGCTCCGCACAAGTCGTCCTCCAGAGGTCGGCTCCCATATCTAAATGAGTGATGTATTTCATGGTATCTGTCGGGAGCGATATAATGAAGAAAACCGGCTTTGAGATGAGGCATGATGTGAAAAACAGGTGGCCCGCTTTAATGTGTTGCGAAGCATCTGTTTTGCAGTCGGGTTTTGCTGCCGTANCAGCCTCCGCGGGCGCGCAGCCTCCGCGGCGCCAGGCGCTGCCGGGCCCGCTGCTGGGAGAGGCGGCGGGCGGGCGGCTCTGCGTAAGGCTCTCCTCGCGGAGACGAGCAAACCCGTCCTTCGGTGCTGCAGGCAGAGAGGGACCGGGGTGCCTCCCCCTCCGCGCCCCCAAACCACCCGGGGGTGCAAGGGACCTGGCCAAGCCTCCCCTCTCCCCGCGCTGGCCCCGACGGGGGGCGCCGTGGCTCTC